>JBBJLR010111961.1:0-21542 GCA_037577145.1 Brachypetersius gabonensis | reverse complement strand
GCTGGAGAAGGCGAGGTGAGCGATACGCTGAGGTCAACATGGTCCCCAGGGTTTGCTTTGGTGGAGGAGGTGCAACATTCTGGACAGGCATCACCAGTCAGCGCAGAGCAGATTGGTTATTGTACACGGCTCAGTCACTGCACATTCTTACCTCAGAGACATCATAGAACCCATCATCACCCCCCAATTCCGCCAGCACACCCCCAACTTTCTGTTCATGGAGGATAATGCTCCACCACATCGTGGCACAGCTCGACTTCATGAAGTTGGAGTGCCTCATATGGAATGGCCATCAATGTCCCCTGACCTGAACCCCATAGAGCTTGTCTGGGACCAGTTGAAGCAGAGACTGGATGATGGTACCCCACCCCCACGTGACCTGGCAGAACTGCGTGTACTACTTGTGGAAGAGTGGAACGCACTGCCTCAGAACATCATCAGGCTCGTGAGGGGCAGGAGACGTCACTGTCAAGCTGTCAGTGCGACAAATGGTGGAAACACCCGCTACTCACATTGTCAATTTTTGTTATTTGTGGCTGTCCTTGTTATTGCCTAAATTTTTGGGGTAATAAATATTAAACTAATGAAAATGGTGTTTCTTCTCATACATTATTAGTAATATCAAAGGAAACTTTTATTTCATTAAAATTCAGAGCAAATGGGACAAGCACTCATGTAAATAACAATATCCCTAACTTATCGTGAGTAGTATATATGACAAATATGCAAAAACATAAAAAATTACATGATAAACTCATTTTTAACAGCAGATATGGAGAAACAGTGGAGAAAAAGGTGCAGCATCTCACCTTTGCATCATGAATTCCTGAGACCTCTTCAAATGTTTTTTCTCCCACCATGACTGCTGCTAAGTTAGCCGTGTAGCTGGACAGGACTAGCAGACAGAAAATGGCCCAGAGGTTCATCAGGAAGCGTCCCGTCCAGCACTTTGGTGTTTTGCTGGCCACGGTCCGGCCGAACAGAATGGCATAGCAGAGGTTGAGTGCGGATGAGTAGGAAAAGACGCGGATGCGATTTCGTCCATGCGGCGTCATGCCAAAGGGGCTGTTCCACTCATACAGAGTGAGGAAAAGGGCAGTTATATGAAGGGCCACAAAGATCCCCACCCACATTGACCAGTGCAGAGGCCACATAAAGGCCCCGATCGGGGCAGCTGTGTCTTTACTCCGCACCAGGATGCCCAGGCTGGTGGAGAAGAAGGGGCTGGTGAAGTCTATGACTCTACTACGTGCTGAGTTGATGCTAAAGCTTGTGACGGCCATGTCGGCCACTCCACTGAGCAAGTCCCCCACCAGCCCGGTCCATCTGCCCCCTTTCCATGCTCCGTATTTGCCATCACCCACAATATAGAGGTCAAACTCAAACTGCATGTCCTCTGCTAGCTTCTCCAGAAGGTCTATACAATAACCATAGCAGCATTTGCGAATGTCTGAGGGAATGGAGTTACTACTGCTGCTGCTATTAGACTGCTCCAGCTCTCTGAAAAGCTGGTTTAGAACATCCGAGCTGTTGGTATGGGGGTCCAAGCACAGCTGGCCAGCTGGACACTGACCCTCGTCGTCCACTTCCCGTGTAAAAACAAATGGATGCTCCACTAAAGTCACAACGCGAAGTCTGCTGCCAACCACCGGAAGCCCAGGCTGCCAGCGGCCTCCAGGACGGATTCCTGGGCTTTCATCTGACACTCGCTGGGTCACTCCGGGCCAAAGGCCTTGCTCTTCCACCTCCAGGCGGCCGGCCTGATAACCAGCCACGGTCACCCAACTTGGTTGACCCATCGCATCCTTCTGGAGGCTCCAAATATGGAAACGCTGGGTGGTTGAGACTCTGGAATGCCAGCGTTGAACCTGGATGTGGCCCGTCAGACCCTCAAAGGACGTGTTGGACAGGAATCTAAAGAAGAAAGAGACAGCATAGGGGTTTCAACCTAACCTTTATCTGGGCAAACATTCATTTCAGCAGGAAGAACAGAAAACATGCTGACTCACAGCTCACTTTTATCACTGAGCTTTGCTACCAATCCCAGGTGTGGAGACATTGGTAGAGTTACAGTATCTCCTTGTAGGGCACTGATCTATATCCGTTTTTTACTGTGTACTTTTATATGTACAGAACTATGCAAAAGTTTTAAACTTAAACATTGTTTGCTGCTGGGCAGTAGTGTTAGATTAGTGTTAAAACACAGATAATACAACAAATACAAATTACATTAATACAGTAAATAGTGTTTTTTATGCCCAGCAGCAGCAATAGTCAAAGATCAGTTAGATCCCACAACATGTCCAGTTTATTATTGTGGTTATACAATGATTTGATATATGATATGATTTTTAGTGTTTAATTTTGACACAAAAACCTTTGGAACATCAGTATTTAAGATGGCTTTTCTGGGGTACTTAAGGTGGAACATCAGTATTTAAATTGGCTTTAGTGCAGTATTTAAGGTGGGATATCAGTATTTAAATTGGCTTTAGTGCAGTATTTAAGGTGGAACATCAGTATTTAAACTTGTTTCATTGTCGTATTTAAGGTGGAACGTCAGTATTTAAACTGGGTGTGCTGCAGTATTTAAGATGAATATCAGTATTTAAGCTGGCTGGGCTGTTTGGTTGTCGCCTGCACCTCTGGCTGGTTGGATGAGATGTTGCAGCTCTTTTTGCCAGAATTGCTCCTTCTAATTAACGTTTTTTGTGTTGTATGTTTTCAGTGGCTTGTGGAGAGGCGGAGTGATGAAAGAGATTCGTTCTGAGTGCCTATGAAGGGACACAGGTGCTCATAACCTCACAGCCAATCAGACCGCAAGGTCAGAAGTGTAGTGTAATATCCCTTTAATGTCCTCTTTTGTTCTGTAATTGACACCTTAATAAAAAATAAATAAATGAGAAAAACAAGCACTGTGTAATGACATTGTACAGCTTCACAGGATAATCATCTCCCCGGTGGCGCGGCTGAATTGGAATCGCAAGATTGAAGAGACATTTAGCATTTAAACAGCATCAGGGCTTGCTGAGAGAGTTTGTACTGAATGATTTGCTCTTTCACCACAGACAGCAAATAATGGCCAATAACAAGAGGGTGGAAAACTGACAGACTGCGATAAAACAAACACAAAAGTCTTTGTGAAATGATCTCATAGCAAGGCGTCAGTGATTTTTTCTTAGATATTATTTGTGTTAAAATATTTTGTCCTTTTGTAAGGTAAAACCTAAAAGAACTCAAAAAGTCATTGATCAGATTATTCTGATTATTGTGTCATTACTTTTACATAAACTACAGAAAAACTACTGGAAAAATCCACTATGCCTCACTCGGAGTCAACTGCACCTTAAATTTCAATGTTTTTAGAAAAAGTGACAAAATAATAAAGATTTATTTTAGCATATCTTTAAAATGATATTTAAAACTTTATATTTAGCCAAATAATCATCCAAAGAGGTACAGACTTCATTTACTGAGAAAGATTTACTAAAATAAGCAGCATTTTCTAATTAAGACTTGAAAATGAGTGAAAATTTGTAAACACAGCATTTAAAAGAAAAATAATCCTCAGATAGACACAATCGTAAAAGGGACTGTGATGTATTTCTCTCTGAGTCTCTTGTTGGGACTGTATTGCTGTAATCTGAGACTCTAAGAATGAAGTGGAACATTTTGAGGGTGAAGAACAAGATTTTATTGCATATTTCAGTAAATTGTATTCAGTAAATGATGCTTTCATCTCGAGGGCAGATGTTTCTGATAGTGGAATCAGAATCAGATTCAGAATTTAGTTTATTGCCAAGTAGGTCAACCCTGCAAGGAATTTTCCTCAGTATGATGGTGCTTCATTCACAGACAAAACGATACATGACAAAAGCAAGAAGTACTGAGAAACAGACAAGAATCAAAAACAGTGCAAAAGCTTTAAAACAGACCATGAAAATACTTTTATAATAACATATTAAGATGTAGAAAATAGACTGAATTTAGAAAAATAACATATGAGAAGTGCAAAGTGAAACAGGCAGTTAAAACAATTAAAACTAAATGCATTTCTGTGAGAAAAAAAAAAGTGGTGTGCTTGTGTCGTTTCTAGATGGTGTGACGTCTGGTCAGCGGCCACAGGGGGGCGCTGGGGTTTTGTAATGTGTGGGACTTTTATTTTGATATCCAGAGTACACCAGCTAGGCAATAGCCATAGGATAGGTTCCAGCTGCTGGTGTACTCAGGACTAAGTGTTTGTATTCTGTCATTGGTTGGTTGAGTTGTGTGTTGTGTATTTAAGTTCAGTTTATGTGGACCTCTGTGTCGGTCCACCATCATTATTTGCTGTCAGCATCCGTCGCCTTGGTTTGTTCTGTGTGCCCATACCAGTAGTATTACTTTCTAACTTTTGAGTTTGTGTTTGTATCGGCCCTCGTGCCAGGTTTTGTTTTCACTGTGTAAATAAAGATCACTAGAGAATGGATTCCTGCCTGAGTGCCTGTACTTCACGGGGTAAAGTCACGAGACGTGACAGATGGTTACTAATGGTTGCTGAGGTGCTGCAAAACCAAAAAAGCAAGAATCAGAAAATTAATTCAGAAAAATGTTCTTGTTTTACTACAAAATCCCCGAACAAACATACACAAAACTTTGGATAAACTTCAGCTCACACACGCATTAGATTTATAATAAGAATTTTTGAAAAAATCAACAAAATACACTGAATTTTGAAATATAAAATATCAGAGGTGCAGAGTGAAACAGGCAGATGACTCGCATTTGGAATAATACAGACAGCGTACGAGATTTGATTTTACGTCTGCAGAGTCAGTGGGGGGCATCAGAGGCAGATTTGAGTCAGCGGGGGTCAGAGAGCTTGTTGCTCAAGTGCTGAGGATCAGCACTTTTTTGATGAAAATGAGATGTTTTTGTAGTTTGTCTGAAAACTTTTCTGCAGAGCAGTGATGAGTTTTATTCATTTGTTAATCCTGAATGAACATTTCATGATAAAAAGACAGAAATGATCCAAATCTTTTTATATCACATGCCCTTCATTACATAGAGATGCTTGTTTTTGTTGCAAAAGGGATAAACTGCAGAAGCCTACAGAGCAACTTCAGACAAACTTCAACTTTAACCCTGTTTTTCTGCATCCGAAAAAAATAAAGAAGCCTTCTGTCATCATCATCTCTCGGCCGCTCCACTGGAGAAAATCCATACGGATGGGAGTGCTTCCCATGGTTGTCATTTCTTGCAGATAATAGCTTTCAGTTTGTTGTTTGCTCACATAAGACACATTATTGACAAAATGACCGAGTACCGAAACATCCAAAAACATGAGTTTATTTATCAGCGTATTATGGATGAACAGAGGGAAAAAGCTGAGTCTTCTCCTCGCCCCAGACTAACAGACGGAATATAAAACACTGGCCACTTTATCAGGAAGTCATGCTTCCTCTCGCTGGAAACAAATATCATGTACATCCTTGAGCTCCACTGTCCAGGAACACAGTTACAGATCACTGGTCCATTTCTGATGACAGGACCACCGTTGTACTGAGATTACTGCTTGATGATGGTCTAGAGGAGAAAACACACACCGTGTACAGATTTGCTGCACACCAGCAAGTTACATTATACATAATGAGCTTATCTCTGGAAAAACATATAATGTCACGGCAGGACCTTTACTATTAAGTTTAAGGAAATTTCTTTCAATGCTAAAATGGAACATTTTACAGAATATCCACTTTACCTTTCACAGACATTATCATTAATCCCAAAATGACAAATTCAGCAGATTCACAGTATATCCTGTTTACCTTTCACGGATACCACACTCAACTCAAAAACGGAACTTTCTGTAGATTTACAGAATATCCTCTGGACACTGCTGTTAATCTCAAAATGACAAATCCTGTAGAGTTACAGTAAATCCTCAGCAACATTTGTGGACTCCTCTGTCCATAAGCAGCTATTTCAGTAAAATTACAGCAATAAAGATTACACCTGAAAATGTAACTGAAAATTCTTATGAATAAATCCATATCATTTCAGAAAGCTTTAAAGCTGTAATGGAAAATTCTTTGTCGCCTCTAATAGCCAACATTTTCTGACAAATAAAAAAACTTTTTTTCCACTCTACAACCTGATATCCATGACTGGTTAATTGACTTGCAGCCCCAACTATTACAAATAGATGGCTCACTTTAGCATTTGTATCTATAGTACATTGGGTGGACACCCTGGGGCTAAAAATGGGGCTAGCATAGCCTAACTCTACCCTACATTTACCAAAGTATAAGTAATAGAAATTATTAGTATTTCAAAATGAGTTTTGCTGGGACAGACTCTGGCACCTCCTACAACCCTGTCAAATACTGATACAGAAATTTCAAATTAACTCAGTACACTGGGCCCTGTTTGGGCCACAGTATATTGGCCCCCGTCTCTTAGAGTGTGTGGGTTTCCAATAAAGTGGCCAGGGGCAAGAATGAAGGGTCCTGTGTGATGTAAAAATCTAACGAGGCATGTCTATCATTCTCAAGGCCTGTCTGCACGTAATGCAGACAGATGTATGCTGCTCTGCATATATATGATATTATCATTACACACACACACACACACACACACACACACAGCCTAGCTGCTCTTTATGATTGGTGATTGGTTCTCATTAATAAATCAGCAGAAATTGTTGGGTTAGGTGGGTGATGTCTGGGTCTCTCTCCCTTTGAGGGAGCGAGAGATAGAGGGTTAAACGAGGTTGTAAAGCCCACGGACTTTCTATCACCACTTCCCTAGTCAGGAGCTTTAATTTCACCTCTCGACCTGCAGTTTTAGTCGCTCGCTGTGCAGACCAGGCGCTGGAGGAGACACGCAGGAAAATGCAGGGAAAAGTAGATGTTCCTCATCATATAAACCCATTATATAGAGAACACCTCCACATCACACCATGTAAACTTGAGCCTTACATTCCGGGGGAACCTCATTTCGTACACAGTGGGTTTGTTGGAGATGCTGTAAGATTAAATATTGACTACATCTGATCCTAACTGCCTGTAAAAATGTGAAATCACTCAGAGCAATTATCTTCCTTAATGTACAAAAGCTTTTCCTTTAAAATTTCAAAATACCATCCAGAAGGGGGCCTGCAAAGCGTGGCCTGAATATTAAAGATACTGAAATGGCACTGCAATCCATCCAGCGAAAAATGAAAAAGCCCCAGTGTCCTCTGCTTTACTTCTTTTTATGTTGTTGTTGGTTTATTTAGCATTTCTGGGAAACTTTACTCACCCAGGCCAAGACGAGATGTAACAGCTGAGCTTTTTTATCTGACATCTGAAGGTGATTTGACTGTTTTTTTGTTAAGACTATAGTAAAATGAGGGAGAATGCTGATAGCTAACTCTCAGACGGAGCATGGGCGAGGAAGAGAGAGAGTGTGTGTGTGTGTATGTGTGTGTGTGTGTGTGAGAGAGAGAGAGAGAGAGAGAGAGAGAGAGAAAGAAAGAGAGAGAGATGGGAGAGAGAGAGAGAAAAAGAGAGTAGCAACTCGAATAAGTATTCCAGTTATGTATCTGTTAATTCCTTGTGGATTATTGCTCTGAATTATAAATGTTAAACCTCTCTTTCCCTGAGGCACAGCTGCATTAATTGCCTTTCCTTCAGAAACTGCCCACGTACCTCAAGGCTTTTGTTTAACTGACAGATGCAATGTCACTTCTCTGTAACCTTCTGTAATCCTCTCTGACCATCAGTTACACTCTAACTCTCTACAACCCTCTAGAAATCTCCATCACAAACCCTCTATAACTAAACCTCTAAACTAAACTGTCTAGAACCTTCTTTAACCATCTGCAATGCTTATAACCACATATAACCCTATTCAAACCTCTCTTTGTGATCTTAACCCATTTAATCCCAACGACAACAATTGTTGCCGTTTCTTTTCTTTTATTTTGGAAGCTCTAAAAGTGTTGTTTTGGCTTTGGGCAGCTAATGCAAGTTAAAAAAAATAAAAAGAGGTTGTCTCCCCTAAATTGTATCAATGTCATGTGAATGGAGACATGACCACGCCCCTTTACATCCAGCCTGCACCTCTGGAAAGAGATGTCTGCCTCAAACTTGTACATGAGGAAGTTTGTAAAATACCTTAATTAACAGATATTACTAAAATATTTTGAACACATATTTTCTAAAGGGTTTACTACTAATATTTAATGAGAATTATATGCCTGCATGCATCTTTTCACTGTAAGAGGAGTAAATGTAAGCACGGCAACATTTGTTGCCGCTAGCATAATACATAGTCATAGTGCTAGTTATACTAGCTGTCAAAGGTTTTGGCTGTTTATTATATTTATTTATTTTTTTATATTTTTTTAATTTTTCTACACAACTTAAAACTATCAGAGGTCAGGCCAGCGGGTGTTATATGAGATCTTGGTGGGAAGAGTGACCTCCCGTTGGGGGGTGACCAGAGGGTCGCTGTGGTGGGATCTGCCCTGCTGGGGGCGGGGCTTGGGGTCTTGGATCTTTTCAGTGCGTGGATGGCCCTCCACCGGGGGTCCCTGCGCCGTGTGAGTGGACACAGAGGGTCTAGAGGTTCCCTACCATTTCCCTACACATGCACCACATAGTGGGTGTAAATAGGTCAAATAGGTCAAAATAGGTGAAATTTAGACTATGTGTTTTCCCATCAGCAACAATTGTTGCCGAGTATAAAACCTACATTTTCACGATCATAACCACCAAGAAATGAAAAAATTCAAACATATTGTGTGTTGGGGAAGTCTAAGGAGTAAAATGCATGCACTTATTTTGCAGGGAAAAATTTGGGATTAAACGGGTTAAATAATCATCTCTGACCCTTTACAACTATTTAACACCCTCTGAAACCATCTATAACCCTCTTAAACTGTTTCCAGCCCTCCTTCAGCTTCTACAACCCTCTATAACCCTTTGACTTGAGATTTTATTAGTCAAATCTGACTTGAGTAAATATAAAGAGTGTAAAACAGTCTAAAACCAGTGTTTGGTCTCCTACACGCTTACCGTTTGCTGCTCTTTTAAATTACAGTAACTTCTTCATGACACAGGAACACCAAACAAAGCTCAGCACGACTTCTGACACCTCCATACTTCCATAGTTGTTTTGCTTTATAATGAAAATTTACCATTTGTTGCGCTTTCGACAGGGATCCAAGCTGCTCATGTTTTAATGGATAAACCTTTAAATCAACATACAGTTTCCTACAACCCTCTACAATTCTTTATAACCTTGTGCAACCATATGACACTCTATAACCATTTATAATACTCAACAGTGTACGGTAATTCTCTAAAACCCCCAATCTACAACCCTCTATAAACCCCTATAACATCTACAGTATATCGGTGTACAACCCTGAGTAACCTTCTGCAATCTTTTAAATCCCCCACAACTCTTCACAACTCTCTATAACCACAAGCTGCACTGATTCCAGCGGACCACTGAAATTTTAGTGATAGTGGAATGGATGACTTCACCAGATAAAACAACTTAAACATCTCCAGAAATCTCTGGGTTAAATAACATTAATAATCTCAGGATGTGAAATACTAGATATTTCCACTAGACATAAGAAGATTGCATTTGCCATGGTAATATTTTTTGCACGGTAATTCTGTCTAATCCATTAATGTAAGCACCACTTTCTCCAAGACAAATTCCTCATGCTGTACGTGTAAGTGCCCTTGACGTATAAAGTGATGACTGCGTTTCTGATTGTGGGAAGGAAAGGACAGGGAGGACTTAGCAAAGCTTGACATTGTCCTGGACTTTCAGACATTAGCAGGCCAGAGGCGGATCTTGGCAGGCTTTAGTCAGACTGAGCTGGTTCTGTTTGATAGAGGTCAGTGTGTGGCCTGTGACAGCAGGGGGCCGTGGTCTGCATCCTGCCGAGGAGGGCTGGGCCTTTTATCTGTTTCTGATATCAGAATATCTAAATATTAAAACAGTGCTAGTCCTGCTAGGATTCCTGTAAATATATATATATGCATATTTGTACACACACAATATTATTTTATCCCTGTCAAACTGTCTTAGAAATTTACAGCACTGTGCAAAAGCCATCACTCATTTCTTTATATTTTGCTTTGAATCACCTTGTTGAAGCAAAGATACTATTTCATGCCTGTCAAACTGTCCTATCTTTGGCATACTGAGTAGATTAAAGGAAAGAAATGTGAACAAATGTTTTACTGTGACAGGCTACAAAATGCCTAAAAGATACAAGGAGCTTAGATAAAGGAGTTCCACCCACTCAGCATTCAGCACCACCAGTATACTGATCACCGCCTGATCATCTGGAATCATCTGCTCCTGGTTCTTCACTGGTTCAAGTTCAGTTAGATGGTCTTTGTTCTGCTTGAAGGTTACTGTGTGTCTTAATAAACAAAAACATTCCTCTGAAACTGGTCCGGTTCAGGAACTGGACTGAAAATGACAACCTTTGAAAGTCCTTCAGTAATCCTGGAGAACGGATCCTTAGACTACACAAGAAATACAAGAAAGTCTGGATCTTTGAAGGCAGAATATGAAGAAATTAGTGCAGGCTAAAGACTTTTGCACAGCACTGTACATTATATATTATATTGTTGTGCTAAAACACAGTTGTATGGGTTTGGTATCTGTATATTTGAATAACAGGTCTGTACATTGTGAAGACGGTCCCTTGCTGAACACTAAGTGCCTGCTGTAAATGCACACAGGAGAACTGGCGGTGTTTAAGAACTGAAAGCTGAGAGGTAAGAGGCTCTGGAGCTTAAACTGGAGCAAGACGAGAACACACGGAGTGAGCTAGAGCATTTAGAAATATATAATAAAGTTAAAAACTCTGGAGAATTAATGCATGTATAGCTATGATGAAGGCTTAAAGAGACTATATATATACTGATTGTCCGCATATTTGACCTGGCAAAGTTTTACACACATACACACACACACACACACACACAGAGAGAGAGAGAGAGATAGAGAGAGAGACAGACAGACAGAGAGAGAGAGAAAGAGAGATGGCGGAGACGACGCCACAACACCTGCGCACCACTGCTGGGCCAGTCGGACAGCGACTGCTCCACTCTAGAGAGTGTGAGAGATCCTGCACTCAGAAATAAAAAACGAGAGCGTCAGATATGAAAGGGCCCATATACGGCCGCACAGCTGGAGTGGCGTCTCTGCTGATGCCATCATTCCTGCTTTCCCTATCCCATAGACTCAAGCCTGGAGGTCCTCCCACACTGCCAGAAATGTTGCTGGTGCCATCTGAGCTTCGAGACTTGCTATCAATCATCTGTCGCCAAACCCGCACCACCCTACTTACCTCTCCACTGCCCATTCCAAGACACCCAAGCCTCCACCGAACCCCCGGCACTTCATGGCTACAGTCTTTCACTTATTTGTAAATAATGCAGGGAGGTAGGAGTTGGTGAAAAAGCAGCTGTGTTCAGGCCTCACTTGTTGGGAGTGTCCACAATATATGATTTTTTTTGTATCCATGTATATAAAAACACACACATACACACACACTAAATGATGAAATGAGCAGTCAAATGTGTAAATGTTCACAGCACTACATAAGCGCAGAGCAACATCTAGGCTCAAAATCCTCAAAATCATGACTGGTGTGTGTAAAATAGCACTGCCTTACCTGAATGTCTATTACAAGTAGATATAAGCTCTAATCACGCCCATGTTTTATGTCTTATAACATAAAACATTTCTAAACAATGTTTGTACTGATTCTCCCAGTGTGAAGAACATTAAAAGGCTCATAATCGTGTGTATGCAGTATTTACAGTGTCTCTGAGGGTCTCTGAGAAGAAACCTTTAAGAATACTTTGTAACAGATATGATATTAATATCCCTGATGAGGGTAGACTGGCTGATGTAACTCTTACTCACTATGCACACTTGTATTATGCTGTGCTGTATCATAATGACAGTAGTGGTCCTGGTTTGAAGGTCATTCTGTTAAATTACTGGGGGATTTTGGTCTAAAGAGACTCAAGCCTTTTGCATGACCTGGCTGGGGTGAACTGGGAGAGGGTTTTCTTTGGCTGAATAATGCATGGAATTTGTTTAGGGATTATTTTAGTGCTGTTATATAAGCATCATCCTGTAAAGAAATTATGGGTAAAAAATGGGTTTCTCGTGACTTGGCAGCGGTGTTGCAGCAGAAAATGCTGCCTGGTGCAAAGCACACTGAACTGGATCCCAGAGTGACAGACTTGCATTTTTGTCAAATTCAATACGAGGCAACACAAACAGCGTGACAGTCGAAATCCTGCTACTCCTATATAGTGGCTCTAATCTGCAGTCATTCTGGGAAACAATGAGGCAGTTGAGGCAGAAAATCAAGCTTTAGGTTTACGTTTATCAGTCAAGCCAGATAGTATATGTGACTACGGCTGACCTGTTTAATCAGCATTTTACCAAATCTAGACACGTCTCTATTTCCTCTAATTCAAGTCGCCTAAAGAAGAGATGCTTGCACCCCAATCCAATATAAGGCTTTTTATCCAGCCTCTTATTCATTACTTGCATCTTGTTTGCGGGCAGGTTTTTCCCAATCCTTTGCTAAAAGAGAGGTTTGAAAGATACTGCTTTAATTGAACCCCAAAATGCCAAACAGATTTGCAGCATTTAAAAAGCTCCAAATGTTGAAGCACCATTAACAGATATTTTTCATCTTTATATTCATACTGCTGACTGAAAGGAAGCCACTATGCAACGTCTTTTCAAGAATGGTGATCAAGCTGAATTGAGACCCACATTTTTTTCATCTAACATATCTAAGCTTTTGGAAAAATGCCTTAACAAGCATCTCACTGCTTAGTCGAGTTTTCGTGTAGGTTATGGATGTGTTACTTATGACTATTGGTGCTTTTCCACTGGCACAAGGAACTACATCATACAGCGTACGAATGTTTTTTTCATTTCAAATATGACCGCATTACTGCTTTCTGATTGGTCAAAAATGTCTGGACCTGACAAGAGGCCAATGAAGATACAAACTAACAACCGGGTAGTCAACAAAGTAAAAGCACAGTGGGCATTTTCTAACACCAGGACATCGCTAACAAGTTAGCTCGCTTAGGCTAAAGAATGCTGAGGGAAAAGAACCTTCAAAAATTAAAGAATAAAGGACCACAATAACAAAGGCGGCTCTGACAGAAACACTGTAGGATGGTGTGACTCCATGGACATGATAATGAGTGACCATTAACTATTATTAGTAAGATACACTGGAAAATCAAAGCATGCTACAACTTCTGTGAAATCACACTACAGTTTAGGTACAGCATGGATCCTGTCTATCATAGAAAAGAGCCTTAAATGACGTCACACCTACACTGTAAGCTGAACAACATTGTTCAGCAATATTTAATGGCCTAGTGAAAACATTTGACTTGATCAGATATTATTGTGGTCTCCGGTCACATGTTGGCTTGGTTTTTGAACAACTCTCTAATATACAGCATGTAAATTTAGACCTTCATCTCTCTCAGGCCCTTTATGTGTCATTAGGTGTTCTCCAGGGCTCAATACTAGGTTCCATCATCTATCCATGTTTATTAATGACAATCCCCCTGTTGTTAACAACTCCCATATTCATTTATATGCTGATGAGACAATCTTGTATGCCACCAGTCCATCTCCTGATGCAGTTGTTTTAGACACAGCAGGCTTTGCTGACAAAACTAAAGTTATGTGGTTTGGCTGGAGGGATCTGTGTCTCCTTCTATCTTGGATATTGCCACTGAAGATGTAATTGACCTAGAGCAGGCTTTAATCTAGTATGTGGTTGGATCCCTTACCAGGTCACAATGCTGCAGTCAAAGCTCAAGGCGAATGTTAGTTCTCTGATTAAAAATAATTCCTCTTTTAGATCGTCTACCAAACTTTTCTTGTTTGATTACAGTGATGCATTTTATAGAATGGTTTGTAAAGGAAGACTCCAAAGCTTGACACAGTCTACCATTCTGCTATTCTATTTGCTACTACTGCTGCTTTCAAAACACACCATTGACTTCTGTATGCTCTTCCTATTCCTATTAAAATGCCCTTTTAAAGACAGTGAATGGGGCTAATAAAATGGGGCTAGTAAGTGGGAGTGAAGTTTAGTGGTCTCAGAAATGTTTACCAAACAGTAGCTCAGTAAAGCTAGGTTTATTTGCCAAGGCACCACTGACACTCTTAATGCAGAATATATATTGTCACCATCTGCCTTTCGGTTTAGATTTCTTGTGACTTTTAAAAAGAGATACACAAATTCTTTTATGCATCTTTCTGTTCAAGTACTCAACTCAAGGATAGTCCTTGTCCACCCAGCGACCCCTATTTTTTTAGCTATTTGCCTATTTATTTCATTTGCTTATTTCGTTATTTATTCCTTGTTGTGGTCAGCATTGTAGGTTGTTGTTTTTACTGTGGGATATACCTGCAAACAATTTGCACCTTGGGGACAAAGAATAAAGTGAATTCAAACTTGAACTTCAACTGGTCAGATCTGCCTTTCTACATTCGAGTCACAACATCTATAGTTTTATGCTTATTTGTACTCACCTCTGTAGCTAAATCAGTTATTGGAACCAAAATCTGTGCTGAAATGCAATGAGTATCAAGTGTAACGGCCCTTAAATTCAGAACATCCTTCTGTCTGTTGCCATTCCAGTCCAATGCTAGTGTTTGGAATCCGATACAAAAAAAATGATTTCAATAATGCATTTATTTTCATCTCTGTCTATGTATGACCTTTTTAATGACATTTGTAAATGAACTTCTGTTCGATTAATAGCCATTGTTATTTTGTTCTGTCCCCCCTTTTTGGCACTTGCTGTGTTGTCATTGTAAATAAGAAATTGTTCTTAGTGTCTTTCTCTGTAAAATAAAGGTTAAATTAACACATGAAATAAAATTTTCATCTTACACAACACTTGTGATCTGTTGATGGTACTGTTGCTCATAGGTAAACACACACAAATCAGCTTCTAATCCTTTGTCAACAGCAAGGAGATTAAACCATGTTAGGATGAGTTTTTTCTTTGATGGATCTACTAGGACACTTATTCCATCCCACCCTGTGTGTTCTTGCTGTTGTACATTGTGTTTCTGTATATACACAAATAATTTTCATCAAATTCAACATAGAACGACAACTTCACATGACCGACTTTAACCCAGAGTGCTTACCTGGCCAGGTACTGTCCAGAGGAGGGCACCTCGAGTTTATTGGGCTTATCAAAGCAGTTGACCATGTTCTGGATGAGTGCCAGGTCGGGTCTGATGGCGGTTGCGGCGAACACAGCTCGGCCGATCAGCTGCAGCGCATCCCGGATGTAGAAGTTGAGCGGTTTACGGTTGACCTCACCGTAGGCCAGCAGGCCCAGCGGGGAGCCGATGGAGTGCAGGGCGTCCAGACTTAGGGGGAACCCCATGATCCAGTGAGTGGGGTGAAGGCTGAGGCTGAGCTGGGATGCCCCTCTCAGAATGGTGGCCACACACTCTGGGTCAGAGCCGAACAAGAGGATACTGGAGGCCAGGGCAGAGGGTGTTCGGCTCAGGAGCTGAGAGAGGAGCTCAGTCGCCTAAAATCAGGAAAATATTGCAGAATTATTTCTAATGAATCAGTTTAACTCATTCAACCTATGGAACCAAACATCCGTTCAGTGATTCAAACCAAGAATTTGTCAGTTATCACTTAAATCTGCTCAAGTCAAGTTGGCTTTTATTAACATCCATTCATTTACACAGTATATGATTGAAGGAAATTATGTTTCTTACAGTAGCAGATGCACGGACAGCACAAACACACACACAACATACGACATGAAGACAAAAAATAAAACTAGCCAGTGCAGCTAACAGTGCAACAAGCATTAATTTAGGAGAACCAAGAGAGGTAGAGAGTGCAGTGCAAGACGCCAAGGATGTGCAGTATACTGTATACTAGGACCATGCTGACCAGTGTGAAACAGAAAAGAGTGTGTAGAAGTGGAACTGTGAGCTAATGCATTTCTATTGCTGTGCAAAACAGCTGTTTTTAGTGTCTTTGACGTGTTTTTCTCACTCTGTGATCTCTATGTTAGTGTACATGATTTATTCGGTATCTGCTATGAATCTAAGAGGTACTTTCTGAGAGTGAGGGATTAAAGTGTAGTCCCACATGCAGACCCTCAGTATTAAAAGGGATAATAATTATAATAAATAAATAAATAAATATTGCTGGATCACCTCTTCTTCTGGCATATTGTCCACCTCCTCTTCCTCTCGGCTTGCTGCTGCCCCCCGGGGGCGGGAGAGGTTGAGAGTTTCCCAGAGGTGCCAGTGCGCCCCGTTGAGCCCAAGCCTGCCCCGCTGCTGGAGATGCTCTAATATCCCTGAATCTCCAGCTCCGGGACAGAGGACCGCCGCGCCCCCCTGCCACCCCTCCTTCACCAGCACGGCCAGCAACAGCTCCGCAAGGCCGGACGGGGGCACACGGGTCGTCATCTGCAGGTGGAACCGGTTCTGAATCCACAGGGCACACACATGCACACACGCACACACACACAAAAAAAACACATTTATATACACATTTATACTGCCCTTAATACAACTGGACTGATTGAATAGTGTGAATCTTTCCTCCTAATTGTAGTACTCTGAGCAAATATTCTACAATGAAATAAACTAAATAAATTCGACAAAATTACTTAAATCAAGTAAAACCTGCTAGAATTAAGGTAAATAATCTCAAAATGTGAAAAACACATTCACTACACCAAGCCTCATATCTCCAAAACACAGTGTACTGGTGCATTCACTGTGAAATCTTCACAGAATGTAACCTGCAGACAGGTTATTAAAAACAAAAAATAAAAGTGTTACGATAGACTGAGTAGATTTAACATAATTTCTCTTGACAGCGTATCATTTTTTTGCAATGTCTTTGACCATAATGTTGCCTGGCACTGTCAATGTATTACAGTCCTTGGTGCAAGAATCATTTTCAAGCATTATTAATAATAAATGTAATCGAACTTCGGTGTAATTTGTTATGCCTTGTGTGGCCTATTTATTAAAGCATTATTCCATTCCAGGCTGTGTGTTATAGTGCTTTAACTTCATTTGCGCCAAGTAACGTGAAAGTCAAATCACCACAGGAAAGCCTCACTGCTGTCTTAATCTTAAAGAAACACTTTTTTTCTTGTTTAAGTGCTTGTTGAAGGCCAGAAGGCACTCATTCGTTCTTATGTACAGAGAGAAAACATAAAGTTAAATCATAAAGTTGCTTGAAAGAAAGTGTGTAAAGTATCCAAGCAAAGGAAGGTGACTGAATAAAAAATCAATTAGAAGGTCGTTTGAAATGAACACTATGAAATTTCCATGTGTGTTATTTCATCATTTTGATGTCTTCTCTTTGTAAAATGTGAAAAATAGGACAACAATGCCACTTTATGAGTCTGTGTGTTCAAATCTGGTATTCACTCCCTCACTCACACACACACACACACATAAAGCAAGGTCTTATTTGCATCAAAATGCAAAAAAAATGACGTCCCTGGCCTGAGGCTTCAAACACTATTCCCCAGCGGTCTGCGTGCGTCAATAAAGGTGGGAAAATCTGGGTAAACACATTTCTCATGGCGTGGTTTTCTCACAGGCGAAGCGAAGAGATGGTTTATTTTGTTAAATCTGAACTCAGCCTGACCTTGCTCTCTGGGGAGCGTCCTCATTATGCACACTCAGCAATAGAGTCAAACAGGGAGACGCTGGGACATATTTGAACGAGAAGTGCCATGAGGAACAGAGAGAAAAATCTATCAGCTCCGGCCGCTCGCTGTAACAAACAGGCTTATAATGATATGCTGTGCATTTCCAACGTAAAGCAGCACAGCAAAAGCAGCCTTTTAAAGGCTGGTCTTGATGGGACTTGACAGGAGGGTGTGGATGAGTGTCCTGAATGTGTATGATTGTGAGCGTTTGATCCTGGTGGGGGGTCGTGAGCAGACAGTGTGGGGCCCCTTCAGAGTGCATGAGTTTGTGTGAGTTGTCCCCATGTGACTGGAATAGCATTATCACCCAGCAAGTGCCTGACATCGTCTGGGTCTGTACCTGCACCTGCTGCACCTGCTCCTGCGCCTTTACCTGGACAGATCTGGGATCGGTAAAAAAACCAAACTTATTAATTCTCATGGTCCAGTGTAGATTAGAGCTCAAATCAAACTGGAAATTTAAACCTTGGCCAAAGACATTTTGTGAAATTTCACAGCATCAAATTAGGACCATGAATTAGACTTCAGCTTAACAGAATTCTGTTTGCACCTGGTTTGTTCCAGTCCAACTGTTTGCTGATACATATTGATCCCAGTTCAAAAGCCCAAAATAAGATCTGCCCAAACCGACTGCAGTTTCGCAAAATTCTGTGTAGCCGCATCTAACTACAGCTCCACAAAACTCTACTGCTGCCCAACAAAACCAACTATAACTGCACAAAACTCTACTGTCGCTCCACAAAACCAACTACATCTCCACAAAACCAACTACATCTCCAAAAAGCCAAATATAGCTCCACAAAACCAACTGCATCTCCTCAAAACCAACTATAGCTCCACAAAACCAACTACAGCTCCACAAAACCAACTTTAGACCCACATAACTCTACTGTAGCCTCATAAAACCAAATATAGCTCCACAAAACTCT
The DNA here is from genome assembly GCA_037577145.1 of Brachypetersius gabonensis. Taxonomy (NCBI): domain Eukaryota; kingdom Metazoa; phylum Chordata; class Actinopteri; order Characiformes; family Alestidae; genus Brachypetersius; species Brachypetersius gabonensis. The sequence goes on along the minus strand of JBBJLR010111961.1, from coordinate 2,827 downwards.
ACTGTCACCCAACAAAACCAACTATAGCTCCACAAAACCATCTATAGCTCCACAAAACCAACTATATTTCTACAAAACCAACTACAGCTCCACAAAACCAACTTTAGACCCACATAACTCTACCACAGCCTTATAAAACCAATTAAAGCTCCACATGACTCTACTGTAGCCCCACAAAGCTAACTGAAGCCACACAAAACTCTGCTTAAAAAAACACTTTTTGAAAAAAAAAACACTGTTCAAAGTAACAAGAGTAAGGAGGGATGAATAACATAGGAAGGAAAGTTAAATCTGAGTCAGTTCAGAGGTAAATGCTAAACTAACCTGCAATGTGGTCTAGAATGACTTGTGTTCCATTAGTTGTTATAAAGCATTTGTCGATAAGCTAAAGCAATTTCTGACCAATTTAAAGATTTATTTCTATGTTTTAGTTTCTCCTCTGAAATGGGTGAAGATGGAGAAACAAAGAGGAAAAAGATGAAAACTGGGCAAGGGGGGTGCAGGGATGATGGTGTGTACGTTAGAGAGTTAACACGAGCGTGCAAGAGGAGAGCTAGCATGAGCTTATCTTTTATTTACTACAACATCCCAACAACGCTAGTCGCAAACAAGCCTGTGGACAACAAAAAAGGCGAAATAGGCTGTGCAAGCTTATGCGGGTGTTTCTCCTCACAAATGTTTCCTTCAACTCCAGTAAAGCCTAAACCGGAGCGCTCATGAATGAATACATTCATCAGTAGACACAGAGAGGACGCGTTAAACAGGTTTTTGAATTACTACCTTACTACAGGATGTGCTTGTAGTTGATGGGGGATTTGCTAAAAATAAATGTGCATTTACATTTCAACTGTGGGAACGGCTCAGTGGTGGTGGGCAATGAAAGCCACCGGGTTACATTTCATTAACACTAATATCGAACCCACCGCATGCATGGTTTTGCATGATTATGCATAATTGGGTGGCTGCATGTCTTGCGACAAGTAAATTGCAAATCGAATGTGCACTATTTATCTGCCGTCCTCACAAAGTGGAGGGAGGCAGAGCCATGACTGAGCCATTAGGGGCTGTAACAGAGTCATGCAGGCATAAGCCACTTTGCCCCAGTAAAATAACAGTGTTTATCTGCACATAACAGCCTGTTAGATCGTAAAAGCCCCCGCGGATTTCCCCCCAGATAGGCAAAGCGTGTTGTGAAATACAACCCTGTTATTCATAAAGTAATTACAAAATTATGGATTGGTGATTTTATACAACGTGTTATGTTTCGGCCCAACAAACTAGAGCCGTGGAGGATGCAGGCAGAGAACTGATGACTCGGCATCAGCTCATGAACGGACAGTAATAAGCTCTGGCAGAAAGCGTCAGATTTACATCCGGATGATATTCGTCTGTTTGAAGATTATTTTATGAGTTTGCCACCTTTTCCGGTAAACATAAAACCCCATGATGTTGATTTAGGTACAAAGAGTAGCATTTTAAAAGAAATCTCATTAAAGCCCCCCAAAAAACACAGTAAGAGACAGTTCAGCCCCAGTTTCCCACCTTCAATTCCAAATATAATCAATCAGCCAAGACACACTTGGCATCTGAAGTTGACTTCTTTACTTGTAAAACTAAAGCTATGAGTCTTACATAGCTAACAAGTAAGATTGTAGCATTAAAGCCTGATTGGCCAGAGCTTTTTCCCACAAGCCATCAGACTCCTTAATACACTGTCTGGACCTGAATTGTGAAGTGACTTAACTTTACCCCTTGACATTTTAGGCATCACTCTTTTATGATGCACATGCAGCTACATCCACAAACCTCATCAGTTCTACACCAGTTTTGAATACAGTCTCAGAGTTTCTGTATATTCATGCATTGACTGTATATTTATATTTAACTGCTTGATTATTTGCACACATAAAGGACACAATTGCATTTCAGTATTCTAGTGTTCTCCACTTGACCTCTGATGCCTCATTTGCACAATTTTTGAATGTAAAAAACATTTATGCTCTAAACTGGAACTAAAAATGCGCAATTTAGTACAAGGGTGCACGCAGAGGTCCATATCTCCAAGTGTTTGGGTGCTAACTGCCTAAGTTATCACATAATTGTCTCAAATCATGTCAAATTCTATGTAATAATTGAAACACCTGATAAATAGTTGCAAATGCTAACTCCTTCCCTGAACCCTGCTCCACAGTAGCATACTTGCTAGAAGAATAGGTGTCAGAATAGGTGCTATAAAGCGTAATGTCTTAACCATGTGACACAAAGTGTCATGATATTTTAATGTTAGTGCTAAGTGGCAGGATAAAGCCTGAGCACTTCTGCTAAGTGAGGTTTGGGTCCACTTCTCTCTGTGTTGGATGTTATAAAAGTAAAGTGTCTAAGTGGCAGCAGTTCTTCATTATTGTTCTCCTTCAAGTGTGTTGAAGCAGTGAAATATGCTGTTGTTCGAAAACTCCTAACAAGCTCCTAACAAGATAGTTGTGAGGAAAAAAGTCTGTAAGTAAACTTTCGGAAAAACAAAGACAAATAAAAGAGCACTTGAGGACAGTAGAAAGGCAGAATAAAACAGATCAAAGAGACTTTAACGGAACAGTCTGTAGAACGAGTATAGAGAAAAAATATAATGTAATAAAATATCTTGTGTAAATATTTTATTATATCTTTTGATGGGACACCACTGAAGATATGAGACTTTGATACACTGTAATCAGTGTACAGCCTGTATAACAGTGTAAATTTGACCTCTAAGTGAAAATGTCCAAACTGTGCCCAAAGTGTCAATATTTTGTGTGGCCACCATTATTTTCCAGCACTGCCTTAACTCTCT
>JBBJLR010111948.1:0-21545 GCA_037577145.1 Brachypetersius gabonensis | reverse complement strand
TGTGTGTGTGTGTGTGTGTGTGTGTGTGTGTGTGTGTGTGTGTGTGTGTGTGTGTGTGTGTGTGTGTGTGTAGGGGCTGGTTTATTAGCTCTGGGATCTCCCTCTTCACTGGATTCACTCCATCAGACACATTGCTGGGAATGAAACCTTCATTCGCCCCACCAACACACACACACACACACACACACACACACACACACACACACACATATATACATACTCAAATCTGCTTCCTCACGCTTCACAGATAATCACTTTGAGATGAAACATTCAGCCACATTTGAGTCTGCGATCTAATTGCCTTCCACTTTGCGGGCGCTTGATCTTGCTGCGTTCCGTCGTCTTGGTGTTAATGTTCCACCGTTCAGCCAGAGGAATTGTTACTTTTTTATTTTTCCCCCTCTTTTTTTTCTTTTCTATAATTTAGACTCAGCAGGCATGTTTGACATCAGCTGCTGTTTGGATTGTGATTTCCGTTAGATCCTCTGTGCCGCTGTTCGGGATTTGTGACAGCTAAACTGCTCTTTCATGCTGAGACGCAGGCTGTGGGGAATCTTCTCAATTCATTCTGGACCAATTTATTTGCTCCCTGTAGCAGATTTGTGCTTCAGCACGCATTAGGGATCCAAAACTTACGTCCCGTGTGCTTTTAATTACGGCTGCGAGATTTTAGAAGCGCTTGGATGTGATGTTATTGATAACAGAGGACTTTCTGGTTTTGCTGTCAAAGGCAGGACGGTTTCCTTACTTGGTTCCTCCTACTCCCTACTCATATAGGGATTTATTTCTTCTCTGTGGCTCTTCCTGATGTTCTAATGGAGTTTATCCTTTTGAGTCTTGGTTCTTCTCACTGCTTCATGATGTCCTTAGGCATTCATATAAGTATTGGTTCCTCACAGTGATTCGTCTTCATGCTCCTAAGAACTTCTCCATTTCTTGATGTTCTTAGGAAGTTTCTTTCTTTGTTCCAGAGGAGGATGGGTTCTATGCTTGGGGCCTTATGTTGCTTCTTTGGGCTCGTAGGGAGTTTCTCAATCTGAATCTTAGTTCTTCTCAGTGGTTCTTCCTGATGTTTTTAGGGGGATTCTCCTTTTGAGCCGTGGTTCTTCACAGTGACTCTTGTGTTCTTAGGGGTTCTCATTTTGTGGTGGTTCTTCCTTCTGGTCTTAAAAGGTTCTTTATTTTGAGTACCTGTTCCTCTCACCATCCTGTGCTTTCACTGACCAGCTACTTTATTAGAAACACCTCCACTCTACATGTGTACTGTAGACCATCTGCCCATCTTCACAGTTTATCAAAATACCTCTAACCTGTTTGTTGCTGGTCAGTTTTTGACTGGACTGCTGCAGTCCAGATTTTATTTGGGTAAATAACATTTCTCTGCACACAGTAGCAGTCATGGTAGTGTATGTCAGTATCACTGCTAGGTTTAGAAGGGTCCAGCACCCAAAAATATTCAGCTGAGAGCATCATTGTCTTCAGAAACTGCCCTCTGGTGAAGAGCAGCTATAGCAGAGGTGGACAATGTCTTCATAACTTCTCCAAAACTCTCCTGAAAACATCTCCTCCAATTTCTCCACAAACTTCACTGGCCATCCCACGTCATCCCATATTCAGTTTAAGCTGCTTACCTTTAAAGCTCTCCATGGTCCTGCCAACTGCCTCACTGAACCTACTTCACTCGTTTACCCTGACCCAGTCTTTAGGTTCTTCTGATACAGGTTTGCTTAACCCTTCAGTGCCTGGTGTTACGTGGTTGCGTTTCCTGACTTCTTTCCATTAAAGACAGCATGTGAATGGAGATTCAGGATTACAGTTGATACGCTGCTTTCTATCTCACTCAGAGTTTATATTTATACTTTCTGACAGTCCATCAGGAACTAGATCACACTAAATTTGGGCTGTAGCCCAACGGCTGATGCAACAACTGACGGACTGAGAAACACCAAGAAACACACACCACCAACAAACATGCACTCGCTGTCTGTCACTGTAAACCTAATCTTTACATTTTACACGATTGAACCACTTGACACACATCAAGACTAGACTAAATACAAAAAGGACAGAGGAAAAATGTGCAAATGTACTGGAGAGTATCTACGATAGTTATCAGTTTATCATTGTGAAAATGTAACAATTTGTTCAAGAATTGCAGAATGTGGACCGTGTTCAAGTAGGCTTAAATGTAAAATGTAAACATTCACTTTTATGGTAGCTGTGAAAAAGTTATGTAGTGCAGGGCCGGGTGTGGAGGAGACCGTTCAGTGTGTGAGGGGGCAGCATGGTGCTCAGGAGCCAGACTGCTTGGGGCAAGAAGCTATCAGACCTGCTCCTCATGCTGCAGAATCGTCTACCAGATGGGAGAGGGGTAAACAGTTGCAGTGGCAAGGATGGTGAGGATCTTCCATGATCATGATGCTGGTGGCCTTACAGATGCAGCGGGAGCTCTAAATGTCCTGCAGGCTTGGTGGAGATCTGACAATGATGCACTCAGTGGTCCGCACAATCCTCTGAACGGCTCTGCGGTCAGAGGCTTAGCAGTTTCCATACCAGACTGTGATACAGCTGGTCAGGACACTCTCAGTGGTGCCAAAGCAAGCCTTGAGTTTTAGTAAGGTGCAAGAAAAATGCTAATAATTATTATTATTATTATTATTATTATTATTATTATTATTATTATTATTGTTGTTGTTGTTATTAGTGTTGTTATTATTATTATAGTTATTATTATTATTATAGTTATTATTATTTTATTATTATTATTATTATTATTATTATTATAAATATTATAATTATTATAATTATTATTAATATTATTATTATTATTATTATTATTATAGTTATTATTATTATTATCATTATTGTTGTTGTTGTTGTTGTTATTATTATTATTATTAATATTATTATTATTATTATTATTATTATTATTATTAATATTATTATAACAACGGTGGGATTCACATAGAAACCCACACAAAAAGACCTTCTGACAGTTAATCTTTACAGATTTACTTTTGTTTTTTTGAATGTGCTACAGTTATATTACACAGTGTCAGACTTCTGTGAGAAATGTGTTGGTCAGTCAAAGAATCGCAGCATATCTCTGACACCAACTGATTAATGTCTGGCTCCAGTTAGGCAGTCACAAGTCTGAGCACCTCTAGCAGGTTCTCATCTGTCAGCCTTGTTGGCGGTGGAGATTGATTCAGCTTCATTAAAGAAAACATTTGTTTCCATATGCATGTGCTTGCAGACGTGAAGGTCCACAGGCGGTGATAAAACTCCAGGCATGTCCTTTTCCTGACTTTGCGCCTCACTGCTGAGGTTCAATATGTAATTCAACAGGAGCCGGTTTTGGTATTTTCAGAAAATAGACAGGCGAATAGTCTGAGTGCAGCCTGAATCTCTTGTTGAATTCCAGCTGTGAGGGCTGTGGCAGGGGTCCTTCTCAGAAAAGGTTTCTTGACATGTTGGAAAATGTGCTGGACTCCGTTCCATTCACTGGCTTTCAAAATGAGTCATTTAACTTAAAACGCAGAGGCAAAACTGTCCGTCTTTGTCTCACAGTTCGAGATTTAGGTGTCTAGTTAAGTCTGTTAAAAAGAATGTCCTTTCCTCTCTTCTGCAGAGTCTTGATTTCACTTCCCCTACTAGGCACATTACTTTTGCTCTCACTTACTGACCACTTTATTAGAAACCCCTACCTTCTGCTTCCACTCAATGGCCACTTTATTAGAAATGTCCATCTCATGGTTGCTTTTTTGATGGCTCCTTTATTAGAAACATCCACGTTGTGATTGCGCTTTTTGGCAACTTGATTACAAACACCTGCATTATAGTGTGTGCAGTGCCGCTGTAGGTGTGCCGTTAAGGTTTAGATCGGTCTAGTAGAGCCACAGCCTGGCTACCCTCACCTCTGAGTGAGGCAGAAGATCACCAGAGAGTGCACTGACTTCATGCAGAAAAGACTGTGATTCATGGCTCAGGTAAAAATAAGCATCAGATACAAGAAAGTCCATTAAATCTTTTGTTTCCCACACAGTGACTCCCTACAGAACAGCACTGTTTCAGCTGTACTGCAAGGTCCAGTCTTAGGTGCTTCTTATGAGGTCCAATGAAGACACTCATCTCACCAGGAATGGGTGAAGCACCAACAGCTGATATGTTAAACACACTGCAAATGCAAAAGTCCATGAATGCACTCAAAATGTCCAGTTGGTCAACCAGACAAGGGCACTACTACTGAGATTGGGATGAACACAACATGCTTCAGAGTTGTATTGGTATTGCCGAGGCTTTCCTCCAAAGCAACAGAAAAGCATGCAATGTCATGTGATTTGCCTTTTATGAATTACTGGACATGTCAAAAACATGCCACTGAAGTTTTTTCTTGAAAGGCTAATGTCATCTTTAGCCTCAGGACAGAGGGCATTGCACACCTCCATTGTACAATATTTCACAAATTCTCCATTGAGCAGATTTTGCTACACACTGGGAAATCCTGTATCTAGCAGTGGTCCATGCGATGGACTGCTTTCGTTTCTCTTCAGACACGCTTTGTTCAACAGCTGTTTTTGAAGTGTTTTGATCTCTTGCTGTCGGTCCTCACCTTGGAGATCACTGGGCTTTGGATTTTTTTTTTACAATGCCTTCTTATATTTTATTTCTTTGGCCACAGGCACACATTCCAAACCCAGCAGGCATGATATCTTTGATAAAACACACTTGGATGTCCATTTTAGGTCTTGTGTTCAACATCAGATGTTTTTTACTCACACTTGGCGTCGACAAAGACACACTTAACCCTCTGATAATGGGAATTTTTATCTTTCCGCTTTGGGTTTTATGATGCTCTGGTGGACTATCAAAGGAAGGTATGAAACTAAGGACTGTTGGGGATGACTGTGGGGAGGGCAATGATTCAAATGTACAAAGTGATCCCTAGGAGTCAGCATCCAATTGGCTATGACTGCTATATTTATTTTAAAAACCCATTATTTTGTACTTGCTGCTGGCAGGCCAGATAAAGAGTGCTTCCAGGCCATGTCTTGCCTGCAGGCTGTATGTTGTGCACCCCATGGCTACGAGACAGACAACACACACTGGGCATCATCAGATGACCTACAGTCTCTAACAACAAGAAGGAAGCATTTCTAAAATGTGCTTGACGCCTACAATGAGCCTTCACAGAATGACAAAATATTTTTTTTGCTGTGAAATGTACTGAAACATGTTATTTTTAAGTGTAGAATGTGTGGCTGTGTTGTCACTGAAACACCTGCAGTATTATGCAGTGTCAGGTGTGCCGCAGTGTGTGCCTCTATGCCACTCAGAGTGGCTTCCCTGAAGGCGTGTACTGTACAGAAATAAACCGGTGGAAGGGCTCAAACACTCGTGAAAGAAGCTTGGAAATCTGCCATCGGTGTAAATGACACATTTTAATAAATACCACTTACACATTTTCTCTTAGAGCGAGAACAGAGGATTTGTGTTCACCATTGGCTCAAGGTTTGCATATTTTTAATGAGACTATTTGTGTTTTTATTTGTTTATTTATTTTTCATTGCTCAATTGATATGACTAAATGCTTATCTGGTTTCTGCGCTGTCATAACAAATGATATAATAGTGCTGGCTACCCAGGTCTATGGGTTCTCATTACCTGGGATGGGCAATACACTGCAAGAGGATGGGAGTAAGTGTGTGTTTATGGTTCTCAAGCTTTTTTTCTGCCCCCATTTCCCAGATAGGCTCTGGGTCCAAAGTCCACTGGACACTTGCTGCAGGACTAAACGCCCGAACATACTGCTGTGTCGCATCAGGATGTGTCTTGTGTGAAACTGGGCACTGCGTCAATTGATGCATGCAGTCGTTATAGGTATAGCCAGTTATCTGCCATAGCGTTAAACACCAAACTCTGATCAGAAGGAGACATGAATGGGGTGATCCTCTGGGAGATACTACAGGACTGACACAGGCATCATCCTTACAAGCACTCAATACTATATCTTTGCTTAAGCGCATGTAGAAATGCCTTTTGTTAATATTTATGAGAATCAAAGACATTGACATGCATAAATCTGAGCTGATAATAAACACAGGAAGTACATTAAATAACCAAAGCTGAAAACTTGTTTCACTTGATAGTGATGAAACCTTTAGGACACGCTTAAATACCTCCTTTTGTGAAATGATTTAGGTTTTTTGACCCGGGAAGGTGTGAGTTTGTGAAATGAATAGGTGATTATAGAATGAAGTGCTAGTTGAAGCTGTTTCTCGTTTGCTACATATCTTGCTTGTTTAATTGCCCTCATTATTAAGCGCCTTTTCTGGCACTGCATAATTACAGCACACGATCACACCCACACACAGATGCAGGAATTACTGTATTCAGTACCACTTTACTGTCCAACCATCATTTTACCCACCATGCTTCGGTGGAGCTAGTCACTAATATGAGAAAACAGAGGCCCACCATGTGTGTGTGTTACCAGGGCTTCAGTATGGAAGTGCAGTTGCATTTATCTGAAATTTAACAAACTTTTCTCCCCATCAAAATCCCATCCTCTACGTAATGGTCTCCTTAACTCAGAGGAGTTTCTGGCCTTTATAGTGCTTGAGATAAGATCTAGGGGGTAATTTACAATATTTTTGACTCAGAAAATGGTAAATTTTGTTGATAAGTTCTGGTGGTGGCCTAGTGAGTAGGTTACTTGCATCTGGAGGTCATGGGTTTGAATAATACCTTCAGCACAACCACTGGGTTCCTGAGCAAGACCCTTAACCCCAACTTGCTCCAGGGAGACTGCCCCCTGTTGTTAGGGAATGGAAGTAGCTTTGGATAAAAGCGTTTGATAAATGTTGTAAATGTTGATCAATGGAGCTAAGGGTTGTCCTATTATCCACCGATTAGCACCATAACCACTCCAGCCCCTCAGTGGGCCATTTCAAATGAGCATGGGATGAGGATCAGCACCTAATATTAGGTGGTCTCGGTTCTGTGCAGGAACAAGATGGCTTTTCCCCTCTAAGGTGGGAGTGAGGTTAAGACTCAGTTCAAGGAGTTCAGGCATGTCTGGGTCTTGTTAATGAGTGAGGGGAAACCATTTTCAGATAAGTGGCAGAAAATTAAATGAGAACATGAACAGAACATGACCTATGAGTAAACTGCTCAACAGATAGTATAAGCTGACAGGCTAACAAGCTCCACTGTTAGTGTTTCATCTGTAAAACTAAAGCGCACACAGTAAATGTGTTTCCTAAAATGTCTGTTAAAGCTTCAGCTCTCTGTGTTTGAGCTCTCTGTGTGCTGGGATATGAGACTCGGCTCTGACTTTCTTATTCTGGCTTCAAGAGCCATCACTCCAGAATGACAAAAAAAAACACAAGAAATCCAGAAAATTGGTCAAAGTCCCAAGTCCCAAGGTTCTCGGATTTAATCTCCAAGTAGATTTAATACACAATCTTTTGTCCTTCAAACTGCAGAAAATCTGTCCATCAGCTCTGCTGAGTGATCAGTTGTGAGCCGCTTGTCCAAATGAAGTCTCGGACTCCATGGATGGCTGTGGCATTAGCAGATATCGAACTCTCAATCTCTCAATTATCAGGAACTGGGCCCTTAACCCAACCCTCTACTACAAAACCTATTTTTACTGTGCCTACAGGGAATCACTTTACCTCTTTTCTACTCACATAATATTCATGTGTTCCTTAAATATTGACATGTTTTTAAACATCTCTCAGCAAAAGTGTGTTGCTCTGAAGCCTCTAATCCCTCCTTGCTTTAACTACAAATATTAGATAATAGTCTAATTTCTATTGGATGATCTGTTTGTTGTGTGTGTGTTCATGGTGGTCCAGGTAAAATAGATCAGCTTATAGAGCTTCTGATCTAATAAAAACACAAACAACAATCACGGATTTGTTCAGGAAGTGTTGTAGTAGTTGGTGGGTGTTGTGTGGGCGATTTACAAAGGATATTTGTGCTCATGACATATGCAAAGTGGAGAAAACTAAGCTGAGCGACACTTGATCCCTGCTTTATCATACTGACATATATATGTCATGACAGCCATCATTAGTTGTCATAACAAATTATGTCTATTATTACTATTATTACATTGCAGCTGCAGGTAATTGTCATGGAGCATGCAGTGTTATTAGATATACGACGGGTTATGAAACACTCTGATTCAAATTCATGAATAATTTCACCTCATTATTCATGGCTGAAGGTGTGACTGGGGATGGACTCGCTCTAAAGTCCAGAACAAATCCTTATTGGTCACGTTTTGATTTTCTACCCATTTCTGTGTCAAAAGCTCCCAGTTTTCTTTTGTATTTTTCATCCCTCCGCCATCCTTTCTTAGAAACAGCCAAGAAAACGCATTTTTGTTCTTTTGCCTGACTAAAACCTGTTCCCACTGGGAGTAAATGCAACTCTGAGTTATCTTTAGGTTTCGTGATTCTAAAACAGGCACGACATTTCCAGGAATGGTCATTTTAAGGCAAGCACGCAGCTTGGAGGCTTCTTGTCAAAAACAGATAGCAGCCTCCCCGTCGTGGGGGACACAGCGTGTATCTATGGAGCGGGAAAATAACATGTCGTTTCTGGAGAGCGGGCAGATGCTGCTCGGTTCTCCGGAGATAGCCGCTGTGAGGAACATTTGTTTATGGTGATTGCATTAGGCTTGGCATCTTCCAAAAACTCACTTATTATCAGTCTGATCCCGTCTGAGAACTAACACCCACACACACATTCGCATACGCACTCTGCGAGCTCCACACACATGGTCTGTTGAACACACGGTGTGCCTGCTTAGCGTACAGGAGAAGTTCCCCCAGTGGTTCATTATTTCATCAGGCTGAGCCCAGAAGCAGGTCGTGTGATTGCACTCTGCGTCCTTCTTAACAATATTCCTCCACCACTATATGCAGCTCCAGTCCTCTTTTGCATCTAATTAACACTCACATTCTGCCTCCAAACAATGAGATAATGACTAACTCTGGCTGCCTTCACTCTCCTGCTTGCACAGACCGCTGACTTGTGCCAGGAACTTGGGCACTATTGCAATTTCCAAAAGATATGCCCGTGCAATTTTTTCCCAAAGTATGGCTCTTAGTGAATTCTGCAAAGGAGCTGTGCGTTCCTAATTTAAAATGTATACAGAGCTGGTGACTGCCACACAGTCAGGGTGAGTTACTTCTTCTTCCAATGCCCTTCTGTCCTAACCTTCGTGAACTGAGATTCAAGGTCCAAGATTTATTTCTTATTTGTCACATGCATAGTTATACATGTGCAACGTGCAGTGAAATGTAAACCTGAATTGCTTCAGAGAAAGTGCACACATTTGTATAAAACTGAATGAAAAGTAACATAAACAGTGTACATATAACAATATATACACACAATAGACGAAATGTTTTATTATTTAAAGGGAAAATAATACAAGATGTGCAGTCGTGGGCTTTTTAAGTGAAAAAACAGATGCAGAATATAAGGCAGATCCTGGTTGAGGATGACCTTAAGATAAAAGCTCCTCTTGTGAATCTCAGTTGTGGTTGCTGTTCGCCTGAGTTTAGTAGGTAGAACAGAAAGCTGCTGGGATGGAAAGAGTTATTGATGAATCCATAGACGTTTCTGTTTTGCAGTCCAGTTCAAATGTGCGGCTGCTCAAATTGACATTCAGTTTGCGTTCTGCATGGGCAGGGACTGTTTTGAGGGAAGACTTTAGACTTCCCTCAACGACTCAAGACTTGACTCGGACTCGGTGCTGTAACTCGTGAGTCATAACTCATAAACAATGTGGATTTCATGGAATTATTTTTTTTATATCTCGCACTCTTTCCAACGACCTGAAAACCATTCACCTTGCCCCCGTGTCCCATTACTTTTGTCTGAGGTGAGAGGTTTTTAGCTAATAACGGAGCCCCATCTAACTGTGGAGTTTCACATGTTGGTGAGGGCAGATCACAGCACATAGCCCCGCCCCCTGCTAAGGAACAGCCAATTGTAATTGCGGATAGTGGCCTATTAGCATATCTTGTAAACATTTAAAGCTCAATATTTACAGCGCAAACATCCCACATTGAGTTGCAATGTTTACAAATCGCGACTCTGAGATACTTGAGACTTGACTTGGACTTGAGCACAAAGACTTGAGACTTGACCTGAACTTGGTAAAAATGACTTCTGAACATCTCTGAATCTACATCCACTATTCAACCAAGTTACTGTGAGCTCCACATACAAACAAGTCACATTCGGTGTGGCTATTAACTTCTAAAGAGTCAATAGCCACACCGAATGTGAGCAATTGCCCAACATGGCAAGGGCAAACCCTTGTTTAGCTTGTAAGAGGAGTCAGTTCTTATGCATTGCCTACAGAGATCAAACGAGGCTTTGACAACAGAATAAAAGCTGGAACCACATTTTAAAATAGTTTCCTATGAATAATAGAAGATAATGAATAGAATAATCTAACCTCTGTTAGATGCTACATTTCCGGACTGAGTATCAGGCCACTAACCGCTAATGCGTACCGGCTAATTGGTTAGCACTTGAAGTTAAGAGACCATATAGCTTGTGAACGACACCGTTTTTTTTGGGGTGTTCTGTACGAACAGACCTCAGGTCAACAGTTGTAATGAGTGTTGGCAAGAAGCCATTCTAACAGAGAACAAAAGGAGCAAAGGTATAACACAGCTTTGAAATGTATGGATGTCGTAAGAGCGTTATTAAAATTCCAAACATGTAGGGTCCCCAGCTGGAATCTCAGGGCATTTGGCTTTGATCACAGAAGGAGGGGGTGGCGGGGGGCAGAGAGATGCTTGTGGTCTGCAGACAAAGAAATTTATCTCTAGCTCTCCAGCATTTTGAGTATTCATCTTGTAGTCTTAGCTTACATTTGAGGAAATCAACCTTCTCCGCCCACCAACCAAATACTCTGTGAGCCACTTTTGATTTCTAGTTCAGTGTTTTAGCCATTCGTATGATAAAAATGTCTAAGTTTAAGGACTGTCTCTTTCTCACCAAATTCCAATAAAATAAAAAAATACACGTATAAGGTACACAATATAAACCGGAAGAAAACATAAAGAAGAGATGCAATCAATATGTTTCAGTCTGCTGATAAATAGACTAAACTCGGAGTCACACATTCTGTAAGATATCACCACAGAAAACCTTTTGCTCTGCATGTGTTTGGGGTACTAGACTGTTTGTGTGAACCCATAACAGGACATTAAGTAGGACTTGTTGTCCCTTATCATTTTATTTGACCAGATTTTTTCTGTTTGTGGCTTTAACTCACTGTAGATCGACTGGCAAGCAGGGGTGTTCAAAAAGCCCTCGCTTCCTATCGATTTTTTTTTTCACCGTTTTAATATTTAAAAGCCTGTTCTTAAATTTCACCCCTGAAGGTGAAAGTTCAGCATAAACTACTCGATAAAATCCCATCTCAGAAAGATCTGGATTTTTTCCCTCAAGCTTTTGAGGATAAAGTCCTTATGGTCACCTCTGAGTTTACATTTTTTATGAATGTAGTAAAAACAACAACAAAAACGATGGAAGGCAGATTGTGGAGTTGATCATTCTGCTGTAATTGAAAATTGATTGAAATGTGAAACATGCATAATTTTTTCCCCCTTTGGCCTCATCAGTGGCATTTATGTAAACGCTCATTATCTCTGATTATCATTTCAGAGAAACAGCTGATTGATCTGTATGTATGGCACAGCAGCTCCACAGAGACATATTGGAATAACAAAGGCATAAGCAGATAGATGCCATTTTGTGTTCAATGGCGGCTTGTTTTCAGATATTTAACTTTTAAACACCACTGAAAGTTTAAGTTTCCAGTCAGGAGAGTCAGCGTCTACTGTGGTTTTGTGGTCAACAAGTCAGCCGACATCGCAACAAGCTGTTGTGCATCAGAATCAAATTAGCAACACAAGCCACAGACAACCATGTCCAGACCCAAAATCCTGTGGCAGACTCCTTTCCCCATTGTTTACCACACTGTTCCAGCTGGAAGGATTGGTCTAATCACCAGCTTGGGCTAGTTGGACAGATTTCGGCAGTCCAGTTTAGACCAGTGCTTATTTGCATGACTCTGCAGTGGGATGCCTTCATTTTCATGCAGCTAATGGGACAGAAACAGAATGAGGACCATGCCTCTAGATCAGTGGTTCCCAACCTGGGGTCCGGCGCGAGAGATCACTGGGGGGGGGGGGATTTGTTTGTACTGACAATCTCAATGTCTGAGAAATGTAAAAGTGTGTGTGTGTGTGTGTGTGTGTGTGTGTGTGTATAAGAGTACATTTTTGCAAATAAAAGTGTTTAATTAATCACTTCATTATTTTTGTGAGTCTATGCGGGTAGGAGTTGGGGTTGGGGGGGGCCCGGGTTGGGGGTGGGGCGGCTTGTCTTGGACACAGGCAAGGGGGGCTTCAAAGAAATAAGGTTGGGAACCACTGCACTAGATGAAGCACATGGAATGGAGAAAGACCTCTGTCTTGTTCCTACTTCACATTCTACACATGTGTGTTCTCACAGTATACCACCTCATTATATCTTAACAACCCACATGGATCTCTGCTGGAAGCGCAAGAAATGGTAAATCATTGCCATACAGCAAAACGGCTCCTTATATTGAAGCTTCCCCAGTTTGTACTGATGCTCAAGGTGCAGGCGTCATGCTGAGCGGCAGCGCACCAAGTGAAAGAGTAGCAAGCGGCGAGCATGTAGAAGAGCAAGCACCAGTTTTAGACTGTTTTTCTTCGTTTATATTTATGGAAACCAGATGAAAGGGTTAAAGGGTTGTCTTATATATTTTCATTATGTGTCTCTTAGTGGTTGGACCACTATGGCCTTGATGTCTATGTACACCCTGCTTCTGCGCTGTGCTCTGAGATTAGTTGGGAGTATAAAAACCTTCATTAACACTATTTTGGCAAAAAATACATTCAACAGTTCATTCTCAGACTCAAAGGTGCCCTTATTGTTAAATGCACCATGACTGACATTGCTATGGAAACACGCTATTGATTTGAGGGGCATTGAGTTGCAAAGTAAATGCGTTTTCAGTGATAGTTTGTGGTTTGAATAAAATGTAATTATATATATATTCAGTTTCCTAGAACAGGATTCTTACATAACAATGTAAATGCAACAAAGGCACTGATAAATTATGGAAGAACAGTATCATATCTTGGCATTAAAAGGCAAAACGGTTATGCAATAATGCAGTATGACTGTTGCAGAAAGCCATAACACACAACCCTGTAACAAATTACGCCTTAAGAACGTCCTGATGAGGCCAGATGAGGTGATCACGGTTTAATGCTATAATACATTTTTTTTAGCAATATTTGAGCATTTTCTTTCATAATGTGCTATTTATTCAATTTTGTGGTACTGTATTTACAGGCACATCAAAATAGCAAAGTCTTATAACAATATTAGTATTCTGTTAATATTATATAGCCTTGGTTTATGCAAAAAAATGTAAACCATGATCAGAATAGCTCTCTGGCCATTAGGTTTTATTTTTTTCAGCTAAATATGGAACATCTGTTGTGCTGTCAGAAATGGCTACTGTTCCCTAATGGACCAGGCTGTGTAATCTGACTGGGTAATTTTCTGATAATGTATGCAAATACTATTAAAAAAAGAAATATAGTCATTTTGCAGCCTGTGATCAGGTGCTCACCTTCTGTATCACATACAGAAAAATACTCCACACCCCTAAAATGTATGATATACAGTCCAAACAACTTATAATGGTGGTGCGGTGACCATTTCTATCCCTGCTTGTGGACTCTATATGCCCATGCTTCATGCTGTTGTGGTTTCTCTGATGGTTTCTGGTTCGCTCAGTGATGGTGGTTTGATGGCTTAATCTCAGCTGTCAGCTGCTATATTCAGAGCAGTATGTTTAGTCCTGAGGTGGCTAGAGACCAGTGTGTGTGTATGTTTCACACTGTGGGCTGTGAAATATTGCCAATATGAGAAATATGGCCAAAACAAAAATCGGGGTATTTGGCGATGCTATAACAACCAATATTTGGAATGTTATGAGCCTCTTTTATGTTCAGTGTCTTTCAGATCACTCAGCTTTTAGTTAACCCTGAGACCAGATCCGGGTCAGAATAGCAACAAATGGTATGTCGTTGGCAAATGGCAAAGCAACTCCTTAAATGGAAGTTAAATGGTTTGTGTTGATGCTCAAGGTGTCAGACGGCATACTCCTGTGTCATATAGAACCAAAGTCATTGTAATATAATAATATAATTAGTATAATAATAATCGTTACTGCGGATTTTAAAACGGCATCCCTTGCAAATAAACATAAAGAACATGTTTCTTTTATTTTAGGTCTTAGAAACAAACTGAAAAAAACACAAGATCCAGGAGAACGTTCAGGATAGTTTCTGCCCACAAGTGGGTGGGAAAAATCCGCAGAGCGAGGGGGTCCGGAGAGCGGCCAACCTGCAGCGCGCTGAGAGAATGAACAAAAAATGACAAGAATGTAGGAGAACAAACATCGGTTCTAGACTGTTTTACACTGTTTACATTTACAGAAATCAGATTTTACTGATACAGCCTTTTAAGGGTTCTAAGGGTTAAACAGTGTATCCACACAAACAGAATAAGATTTTTGCTGGTGTCACTGGTGGCCTAGTGGTTAAGGTGTTGGCCCTGAGATCTGAAGGTCATGGGTTCAAATCCCTGTGCAGCTAGTGGCACCACTAAGGCACCCTTGAGCAAGGTACCATCCCCAGACACAGCTCCCTGGGCTTTAGGATCACAAACCCAATGTAAAGTGGGCCCTGATTAAAGCTGTTAGCATAGCGAAGTGTGGAATGCACCAGACTAAGGTCCAGTCCTCCACCAGTGGGCAAGAAACCTTACATTACATGCACCTGCAATTGTAACTTGTTTAAAACTGTGTGTTGCTCTGGAAGGAACGTCAACCAAAAGGATATAAATACTGAGGACCTTTGCTGTGATGGCAGATGTATGACAGCAAACCAGATGTTCCAAACTTTTTAACAGCACAGAGACAGAAAAGTCTGTCAATGGCAAAAGTGCAACGCAGCTCAGTAAAGAGCACCATTTTCACAACTTCTGCAGCGCTGAAATTTATCGGTTGATGTTTGCGGAAACACGGCTGCTGAGTGTCTGAGCCTATCCATGTCCAACAAACTGCAACGCAGAAACAAAAATAGTGCTGAGTGTCTGAGTCTATCCATGTTCTAAAAGTTCTAAAAAGAGTTCTAAAAAGTTCAGGTAAAACAGGTTATTTTACTCAAAACAGACAGTGTGCAAAATCTTGAGCTACCCCTTATTTTGAATCACCACTTTGAATCACTGTGTTGGTGCAAAAAACACTATTTTACTAACAGGCTGCAAAGTGCCTTAAGATACAAGGAGCCTAGAGAAAGGAGCTCCAAACACTCAGCATTCAGCACCACCAGTATACTGATCACTGCCTGATCATCTGGAATTCTTCACTGGTTCAGGACTTCAGTTAGATGGTCTTTGTTTTGCTTGAATGATTCTTGTGTCTTAACCAACAAAAATATGGTCAGGTTAAGGGACTAAGAAGTATTGTCTTTAAAAGTCTTTCAGAAAATGTATATGTATGTATGTATGTATGCATGTGTGTGTGTGTGTGTGTGTGTGTGTGTGTGTGTGTGTGTGTGTGTAATTCAAACATAAATGATTCAGTTTGTCAGTAAAAATTTCAAGAATTATTCAGATTATATCCCATTTATAAAATGTTATAATTCCACTCATATCTGTTATAATGATCTGATTCTGAGGTTTTTGCCTTCGGCCCATAAGACTCGTTCATCAGAAATGTTGATAAAAATTCAACTCTAATGGTTCTGTGGCCATTTGTACCCATGCCTCTTAGCTCTTTATGATGCTCCCCGCTGTTGCAGCTAATCTCAAGGTTTCCTATTCATCCTAAAGGACAATTTACTAATGTTGCATGTGAATACATTATATCTGATCTTCATGGCAGCAGATTTGTTCTTTATTCACCAACTTAGATTAAGCTATGGAATGAAGGTCAAAGTAATGGTACATACTTTATAATGTACATTTTGTGGTCCGTCCCCCCCCCCCCTCACTGACACTGTTTAAAAGATTTTTATCTCCATAGAGACATGTGGACCAATAGAATGGGCTTAGGGGTGTAAAGCCTCCCCATGTTGGGCTGTGGAGATGGATGATTAGAGTGGAGGTTTGTGATCCAGAAGTGATCCTCCAGCATTAGAACCTGACCTCATTGATTATCTTGTGACTGGAATCAAATCCTCACAGCCATGTTCCAACATCTAGTCTTCCCAGAAGACAACCCTAAGCCCCGTTAACACCCCTGATTTCAGAAGAAACGCTGGAGGAGAGGAGCTCTGCACACTTTTGAGTAGTTTAGGAGTCCATAGTCATTTTGGTCCGTTTGATTTTGTGTGTTTCAGGATTCAAGATTTAAGATGTTTATTTGTCACAAACAGTTATACAGCTTTATGATCTGAGGATCAAAGCTCGCCTAGAGTCTATCAGGGGTGGAGGGGCTCGGTGGGTAGGATACTTGCCTCTGGACCAAGAGGTCACAGGTTCGAATCCTACCTTCAGCACCACCACTGGGTCCCTGAGCAAGACCCTTAACCCCAAGTTTGTCTGAATTCAGCAGGTAGAAGAGATCACTGCTGGGTCAACCCCTAGATGATCTGGGTTGCTCTGGTCTCACAGCGTCTGATGTAGATGTTCTACAGGGAGAGCAGAATAGCTCTCACTCTGCAGCATTTTGCGGTCTTGGACAGAGCAGTTCCCGAACCTTGAAGTGATGCTTTTGGTCAGGATGCTCTCAGCAGCAGCTGTATAGAAGGTTGAGAACAGTTTTTCTTTCTTCCTTTATATTTATTTTTACACTTCAGTGTCATCTGAGTCCTCTCTGCAGAAAAAGGGCAGATTGCAACCCCAGCCTGCAAAAAATTCAACTCCAGATGCGTAGGAATCACAAAGGCAGAGGGAGATAATGTGTCGTTTCTAGCTTTGTCTGTTGTCATTCCGCAGCTGCTTTGCATTTGGCAGCATAGCGTTTTTTTATGCAACGTCTGAAACAGTTCAGCCTGACGATCTGCTTACGTTTGTGGCGAAGGCATTTTGTAAAGTACTTTAGTTCTGACACATCAAAGCAAAGGTTGGCTAATGTTAATCTCAGACCCGAAGAGAAAACATAAGGCTATAAAAAACACGAATCCTCCAAAAAGAGATGGAAGAAACAGTGATGGAAAATTAGGACGAATGGAGTAATCACCAGGAGTATGTCTTGTTTTTCTATTTGCCGAGGTCTCTTTTTTTTTTTATTTCAGAGATATTGCCACTCTTAGTGCCGGAGACTTCAGCAGCAGCAAAGCTTCTGAAACAAATTACCGTGTTATTTTTTCATCTCACCTCCAGACTTCAATCTGAAAAAAGGCACAATCAGCTGGTGACTGATTGAACCTGTCGCCCTATCAGACTTCTATTGCATTACTGTACCCCTCCTCTCCTCCTGTCCCTTCTCTCCTTTCCTCTCTTCTCTTCTTCTCTTCTCTTTTCTTTTCTGTTCTATTCTCTTCTCTTTTCTTCATTTCTCTTCTCCTTCTCTTCTGTTTTCCTCTCTTCTCTTTTCTTCTCTACACTCCACTGTTCTCCTCTCTTCTTTTCTCTTCTCATTTCTTCTTTTCTCTTCTCTACCCTCCACCGTTCTCTTCTCTTTTCCCTCTTTTCTCTTCTCTTCTCTTCTCTTCTCTTCTCTTCTCTTCTCTACCCTCCACTGTTCTCTTCTCTTTCCTTCTTTTCTCTTCTCTTCTCTACCCTCAGCTGTTCTCCTATTTATCTTCTCCTCTCTTCTCTTCACTTCTCTTCTTATCTCATTTCCTGTCATCGCTTCAGTTGTTCTCTTCTCTTCTTTTTGTATTTACATTGCCGTCTTCTGTTTTTCTCCTCTTTTTTCATCTCTTTAACTTGTCTTCTTTCTTCACCTTTCCTTCTTTCTGCTATTCTTCTTTCTCCTATCTTATCTCCCCCCCTCATCCTCAGTATCCATTCCCAGTGATTGCCGACCCCTTCTGGAACTGAAGTTGTGTGTCCGTTTCTTTTCTTCTGTCAAACATCAAACACAGCTACACACTTCTCTGCAGAATTCAAGATGTTTTCAAGCAGAGATGCATCACAAATCCAATCTGTTTCTCAAAAGTCCTTCTGTTCAGCTTCAGTCAGGCTGCATGCAAGATGGACATTTTTTGCGATCTGTTTTTTTATTTTGACAGGACTTTCGCCTGGAAAGCCGCGGTTATCAGCAGGTTATCGATTCTAAATTGCACTCATCGTGATCCACTTACATGGCAACTCTTTTCTTTACAGTCTCCAAATCTTAAATTAGGATGTGTGAATATCTCGCCTAACGAACGCAATTCTTCAGACAATACAAATGTTATTTTGTTTTGTGCTGAGTTTGAAGGCTTCCTATATTCATGTGATTAATTTACATCTCTTTTTTTTCTGTGTGAAACCCTTAATGAGCACACACAGTTCCAAAGCTGTTGGAAAAGGACATAACGCTGATCATGAACAAGACACCAGTGCAGTCAGACATAACCATGTTTTGACTGTCGTCTCCCATAGACAAATATGATCGCATCCCCCACCTTCAAATTATGAAAACACAATCATTACCCCTGAACCAGTTTGAAAATAACTGATTGGGAATAATGATCTCAGCCTGGCCACCCATATAAAAATGTCCAGTTCCATCACTGATTTATACAGTAGTGGAATATAGTATATATATAGAGAGAGGACAGTTATACTGAGGGATGGGGGAGCGGGAGGACCACCCTACCAGAAGTCAATTCTACATTCTTGAACACAATGAATGGTGGTGACATCACTGGGGATGAGGCCCCTGATCTCTTGTTAGGAACAATAGCACTTGGGGACAAAATCAAATATATATATGCTGTAAACCCCTGTCATTTGCAGGGGTTACATTCCAAGAAAATTTGTGATGCCCGCCTGCCTAATAATGCATATTTTTATTGTGTAAACCTTAAATATGCCCTCACATATGCTCCCAAAAGGATATCTGCGGTTTCCTTGAACAATTATTGGTTAGGTTCTAAGAAAAAAAATTCAGAATGACTGAAGCTGCGAATAGGCAGGAGTTTACTGTATATGTACAGTTTGGTGTGCACCAGTCTTCAGACTGTTAAGGGAGGATCCGATTTCCATGTTATCCCTCCCTGAGCTGAGCAAGGCATGTTAAAGAAAAGAAAATATCCAACTGCGAGGTGCACGGGGTCCCGTGGACCGGCGCTGAGACTGAAACCTTGCTGAAGAGGCTGTGCCACAGTTCAAATGCATCCTTTTATACATATTTGATAAGACACTGAGTGTGGAGCCTCCACTGCACGCTGCACTGAGGACCTCTCAAAGAGGAATTTCACAGGCTGGCGGTTACATTTCACACCTACTTTTAATCTGCTTCGCTCTCTCTCCTTCCTCCTTTTATTCCCCTTTCTCAACCTCCTTCACCAGTATGCTAATTACATTATTAATTATGTCATGTTCTTACATACACTCCTTTGTAAGACACTAATTAACAACATGAAAAGGGCCTTCAGGTCTTTACCAAGCATTTATAAAACTAGCATTAAAAAATTAATACTGTTTTAATTCATGGAATTCCTCTGCACTATGTGTGAAATCATCTCTGACTGTTCTTCTACTCACATGGACGACTGAATGAACTGCAAGATGAGGGAAAAAAATCTGCTTTCTTTTAACTGGAAGTAGGTAGCTGACAGGCTAAAGGTAGATAATGTACTAAATCAGTGGTTCCCAACCTTTTTTCCTTGAAGCCCCCCTTGCTTGTGTCCAAGACAAGCCGGGCCCCCCAACCCCAACTCCTACCCCCGTAGACGCCCCAAAATAATGAAGTGATTAATTACACTTTTATTTACAAAAAATAAACAGTGGTTGAAGATTTTTATACTCATATATACACACACACACACACTTTTACATTTCTCAGACATTGGGATTGTATGAATTGGGATTTTTATGAATAAAATTTAGGTAACGTCAGTGCAGACAAAATTGTGTGCCCCCCCAGTGATCTCTCGCGCCCCCCTCAGGGGGACCCGGACCCCAGGTTGGGAACCACTGTACTAAATGATAGCTAAGAAGCTAAGCATAGGTATGAGGGTAAATATAGCTGATAAGATAAAAGACAGCTAATAGACTTAAAGATCACTAAGATATTAAATGATAGCTAACGGTAGGCAATGGGAAAAGCTGAGAGGTGAGAGATATCTAACAAGCTAAAGACTAGATAACAGACTAAAAGAGAGTTAGGAACAAACTTTTAATGTGTTATCAAAGATTGCTAACAGACAAAAAATAGCCAAGGAACTATGAAAAATAACTATGAGGCTAAAGGTAGCCAATGGAGTCAAAGTTAACAAATTAAATGTTTATCAAAGGGATTAAAAAATAGCTAATAAGCTGAAAGGTACAGATCAGACTAAAAGTAAGTTAAGTTGCTTCAAATGTATTATCTAAGACAGCTAATGGGCTAAAAGCCTGTTGTAAAACAGGATGTTGTAAAAAACAGCGTGCAAACATGTCGACAGCTCTCCATTAATCATTAAAAAAGAAGCTGTTGACGTTCAGGTGGCGTTGACACCTCCTTAATGTGGTTCTAATCTCAATTAGCTGGTCTCGATTAGCGAGTCTGGCTCTGAGGGTGAGACTTGGCTGTGAAAAGGTGATCATGGCGAGGTCCTTGTTGAGAAGATGTTTTGTTCTCATTGCTGGAACGCCAGCAGGAACATCACACAGGGCACGGCTGGTGTGCAGGCGGCTGGCTATATTTACTCCCACACCGTAACGTCTTTAATGAGATCGGCGGAGCACAAAGGCGCAACAAAATGTAGCCGATATGAACCACTTTCATTTTCCACACACAGCAGCCTGGTTGTGTTTCCACAAGCCGTCACAAGAGGTTTATCTGCACATGATCTGAAAATAGTAGCATCGCAAGAGACTACTTTAAACTGGAAAACACCCTCATGGATCTGCAGAGATGGAGCAATGTAGGAACAATCTTTAGATGAATAATATTAAATAATTAATTAACTATGCCCCAACTAATTTATTAATCAACTAGCCTTGTACATACACAGATTTGGGATTCAACTTTGTGTCTTTTTTACAAATAAAAATAAGTTTTAAAACTACAACAACAACAACAACAATAATAATAATAATAATAATAATAATAATAATAATAATGATGATGATAATAATAATAACAATAATAATAACAGCAAAACAGCAACAACTACAACTATTATTATTATAATAATCCTTTTTTTGGTCATTATTGTTGTTGTTATACCTGAGCAGGTTCAGAGGAATGTTTCTGTTGGTTAAGACACACAGTGACCTACGTATGAATCATTCAAGCAGAACAAAGAGCC
>JBBJLR010111888.1:0-21568 GCA_037577145.1 Brachypetersius gabonensis | reverse complement strand
TGGGGGACTACCAGCCAACCATGATCCAAAACCCATCATTTTATTAGATCACACCAATCACACACTGATTTACTGGCAGTCTTGCGGTTATAAAAGATTCCAAAAGGCCCGGTTCCGGCCCGCGGGCCGCTGGTTGGATAGGCCTGCTCTACATGATGGATCTTTAGGGTTGGTGGCTCGTAGAATGTCTCTGCTTAAATAAATCGGAGCAGCAGCTTGCTGGGACACCTAAAAACACCCACAGGGTGGCTGTGTGTGTGTGTGTGTGTGTGTGTGTGTGTGTGTGTGTGTGTGTGTGTGTGTGTGCCATGACTGCCCCTTCACACACCCGACCATGCAGGGGTCGGCACCCTGTCAGAGCCAATCAGCTGCAGGAACTGGAACAGAATGTCAAGAGAAGCGCTTCTTAGAAAGCTATCGGCTCCCTGCACCCTGAACGCTCTCCTGGGTTAATCTCCTCTGACAGCCGACGGATCTGCAGTACAGCAGGAAAATGTGCCGCGTGCCGTGTGATATCTGCAGTAGCCTTGTACATTCTCATGTGGGGTCTGTTGGAATCCTCCCTGTCTGATGGTGAATAATGGAAGCATGCCTTCTCAGTGCCGTGGTTTTATCCAACCTTTCCAATTATTCAACACGTACCCCTTCATCAGTGGCCAATATCTGACCACAGAACCTCTGGCTGCTTCTATTCCACTATTCTCAACCCTGCAGCGACGCAAACTATGAAGGGCTGCTATGCTTAATATACCAGTGCAACACACTAACAACAGGATCACTGCTGGCTGGATATTTTTGGTCCTGGACGATTCTCAGCCCAGCAGCGACAAGGAAGTTTATAGGTAGAGTTTAGCAAAACATCAAATAGTATGATTTTGGACACAGTATGACTGTGAAATATAAAAAAGAAAAAAAGAAAAACAAAAAGTCAAGCCCTGATTTTTATATGTTAACAAACCACATAGACCAGTCTGCGCCATCTAATGCTGCAAGTGATCTGAGTGGATTGGAAGAGATTTTTGGCGATGTACTCACAAAAAGATTTGAGTGACCATGAACTTCTAGTGTCTGTAAGCAGTGTTCTGTTCACAGGTCTGATTCAAAACTAAAGAAGAAACCCTTGGACTCCAAGTACATCTTTTCTGATTGGCAACAGTGGACTGTCCCTGAAGGCCTCAAGGACTTCGAAAAAAACCTCCTTTGTACAAAATCTATTTGAAAATTGAGCTAAACATTCCAATAGTAATAATATTACAGTTTTACATAATATCCATAATATGGGTAAAACATTATTCAAATAAATAACAATGTTTTAAAGAAAGTGAACATCTAGGAGTTGGAGTGGAATTTCTTCAGATTCTTCAGACCTTTTAGTGTTCTAATATCTTTACATGCACTGGAGGTGCTTTGGCTACTTTTTGAAGGTGTTCTGAGTTGACCGTCTGCTTCGCTTTAATGTAGATGAGCAGCTGATTCTCTTTAGTATTACAAGAGCGGTGAACATTACAATATGAAAAGCTCTACATTTTTCATTTAAACTGTTCAATTCATCCGTCAAATGGGGCCCTAACTGCCAGCACCACCTTGACTTTGACCACCAAACAAAACAAACTCAATCACAACACACACATCTGTACAGAACATCAAAGACAATCCATGAGAAGTATAAGTATTGTCTTACCGGTCATAGTCCCCATTGCAAAGCGCTCGCACTGGGATGGTGAAAGCCTGCCAGACTGGATTCAGGGTGTTTTTTACCACCTCTGTCTTATGGCAGATGGTGAACCTTGACACAAGAAACAGATCGGTGGAGGCGTCATATTACTCAGAACCAAACCATAACACAAGCAGCTGCTTTGCTCATATTAAAAGGTCCTTCCTCGACAAGCCATATGGGACCCACCATGTTCACCAGTTCATGGTCTAATATTGAGCTAGGATGCTGAGGAATGTCTACCAACAGCAAACAGGGGCTTTCGGGGAGGTGGGAGTGTGTTTGTTTGCTGGAGTTGTCTAGTAAATAAATGAGTAAATAATTAATTAATAGTTAATTAATTAATGAGATTACTGAAGTGGCCACGGCACTCCACCCTCCCGGTATTGGCACCTGTTGCTTGTTTCCTCTTTATATTGCTAAATTGCTGTTCCACCTTTGTCAGTCCCTCTCTATGTAGCATTAATGTGTTATAGTTATGTTTTTTCCTGTATTAATCATTCTTTTACCCTTTACTTAGTCTTAAATGAGTGCCTTGCTCTTGTCTGGATTTATCTTTGCAATCTGCGAAGACATAGCCTTGGTTTTTCTTTGCTTTCACTATCTATAGCTGTTTGCTTCCTACCCCTGTTTTTAGGTATTAACTATTAAATTTAGATTTAGACCATGAAAATCCATTCATTCATTCATTCATTCATTCTCCAAGCCGCTTATCATGACCAGGGTTGCTGGAGCCAGGTCCTGAACAGGTTGCCAGTCCATTGCAGGTCAAACACACAGACAAATGCTGTCACGCCGCGGGGCAATGTTGAGTCTCCAGTTCACATGCATGCATGTCTTTGGACTGAATACAGAGAACATGCAAACCCCCCAGAAAAGACCCTCAGCCACAAAGCTTGGGAATCAAACCCAGCGACTTTGTACTGTGCTGCCCATTGTCTAAAGAAAATGTAATTGTTTATGCTGCCATATAAGGGGTGACTACAAAAGTAGTGTGTTGTGTGTGTTTGTGTGTATTCTGAGTGAGATGGGGTTTCTGTTCTTTACAGGGTGTTAATAAGAGTGTGTGGTACTGGATTGTATGCACTTGGTTCAGAAGCATTCCTTTAAACCTCCCTCCAGTGAGTTCAATCAGAAAAGCAAACTTACGTTCCATCCTCATTACTTCTGTAGAACACCATGAAGGGGTCCGACTTCCCGAAAAAGTCCTTCTTGTCTAGTTTATTGGCACAAAACTGCATGGTTGCACTGTCCTGAAGGAGAAAAAACAATATGCTTGTAGGTCCGTGGCTCATATAACTGGAGCTCTTCTGCACATTTCTCCTCTACATGTTTTAGAAAAGAGCATTGTGTTCTCTGCATTTTAATGACTACAACACAGCAGGAGAAATAAAGCCACAGTCTTTTAATCTAATCCTACAGGGAGAAGTGGAGCCTCATTACTGAGAACCCAGTGATATTTCAGACTTTTGACAAACAGAGAAACAAAGTATAATGAAGCCTACAAACAGACTTCAAAATACAGGAACTGATCCTGAGCTAGCTCTGTTCTGTCTATAGCACAGATCAAGGATGAAAGAAAAACGCATCCAATCACACGTGGGGGTCAATGTTGTCATAATCCTTCGTTTAATTACATAGAAATGTTGTGAGGACCAAGCCAACAGTATTAAAGCCTGATTTATTTCCATCTTAAACTCAGATATTGAGCATTTAAGCTGGAAATAAATGAGGCTATAAGTTCCGCCCTTCAATACAACACTCTGAAAAATATCAAAGGCATATCCAGATAAACACAAGATATATCTTCATTGTTTTCTGTCCCAGACTGTGATGTTTAAAAGTCTATTACATAGAATGGCTGGTGTCTGCAAATAGAAAATTAAATAATTTTACAGTAGTAAAAAAGTCCTGAGTCCTGAGGTTGTGCAGCTGTTAAATAAATGAACTTCACATTCAGAAGTTAAAGTAATACTCATGTTCACACAAGCATTGCAGACAGAGCAGAATTAAGGAAGAAAAAAGCCCTTAATAAGCAAAAACTTTTTTAATGAACACCAGGAGGATGGAGCTGTCGAAACAAATATATTCTGAAGCCATTATTTGGTTGCTTCACAGTATCAGCCGCTCAAGAGCTCTCACAGCTCTTAGCCCAAGAACAGAGTAATAAAAAATGATCAGGATGATAGTTTAATGAGACACCTTATTAAATGTTTCAGTGCTACTGAAAACAGGAGGAAACACCATCTTCTGTTCAGGTCAGCACCACACTTTCACACTGGTGCTTTGGTCCTGCCGCTGAGAAGGTCTGTGTTTTAGTAGAAGTTTGGAAGATCATTTGTGATGAAAGTTCTTTTGATGTGATTAATCTATTCTGTGGGAAACAAGTATTGTATCATTTCAGAATGTTTAGTATTAGGCCTCGTTCACACAGACGCAGGTGAGCGACTATTGAACGGAGCCCGTTTTTCTGCTCATTGAAGCGAATCAAAGCGTCCACACGGCGATCAGCTCCAGCGTTCGGGCTGTCGAACACCTTGCTGACGTCGATCAAGCATCGCGTCACGACCAAACGCCACAAAAACGCCTATGGCCTTCAGAGCGCGTTCATTCCGAACGTCCGTGTGGACGAGGCCTAAATGTATCAATATGTTGATAATGAATTGATACTGAATGTTTCTGAACGTTTAGGGTCTGTAATGCACTCCCTGTTTTCTTGTCTGTTTCATGTAAGTATGTTTTAGTCTAAACCTGACTAAGCCCCACCCCCTTGTTATCCTGTTCACCTGTGTCTAGTTCTTGCTTCTGCCCATGCCCAGGTTATACTAATCATTTCCTTAATTAGTATAAATACCCCTATTTCAGTCTGATTGTGGATTCTTGGTAAAATATCTGGTCAGTGTGCTCCTTGGAATGTGGTTATGGTCATTTGTTATGGTTTCTGAAGTGCTCCTGTTCCTGTTATAACCATCATGTGTTTATCTTTTTTCTGGTGTTTTGTGGATCCTGCTTGCCTTGACCCTCACATCATTGCAGTATTGATATATCTGTAAACTGAAAATATATTGATATTGAAGGTTTCCTGATGCTGGTGCATTGATCAGCACCGTCAGCTCACAGTCAGAAGGCCCTGAGGCTGATTACTAGACAGGCTGGCAAAGGGTCTTTCTGAGTAGAGTGTGCCTGTATTTGTCAAATGAACTGGAGATGCTAAACAGCCCCTGACTGTGTTTGTCTGTCTGTTTCCCTGCCTTTTGACTTATGAGCGCTGGGATAGGCTCTGGTCCCCCCTCGAACCTGGTTATGGAGAAGCGGTTCAGATGATAGATGGACATTGTGAATGTTCATGTACAACTACAGTGTAAGATTTGATACAATAATGGAATTTTCTCTACTGTCTACAGAAAGATTATGGGGGTCAACACCTACATGTTTGCAGACATTGTGCTGTTCATTTAATTACACCCTGTTCTGTGAGTCAGTGGTAAAATGCAACAGACTGAGTGAAGAGTCTGAAGAGGCGCTTGTTCAATACTTTGGGGGCAGCTGGTGGCCTGTTGGTCAGAGAGTTGCCTCTGTGATGAGAGGGTCATGGGTATGAATCCCAGGACTGCCGGTGGCACCACTGACATACCCTTGGGCAAGGTACCGTCCCCACACTGCTCAGTGGGTGCAACTGTCTGTCCACTGATTCTCTTCACGCTGTGTGGTGTTTAAGTATGATAAATGGTTCACTCCCCCCTAATTAGTAAGAATTACTGAATGTTAATCTTTTTACTTAAATTACTGAATGTGATCTTTGTCTAGAGGTTCAAATCATAGTACTGAGGCCAGAGAATGAAGAATTACTCTTAGCAGGGCATATATCTGGTCAGCAGTGTCTCTCTCTGCGTATTTGTCCCTGAACCTTAATGTCTCATAATACCAGTCCAGTAAGTGTACTATAAGGTTGCTGCTGGGACATCTTCACAAAAGTCATTTTACAGCTGAGGGGAAAACTGTTCCTAACTTTCTATGGGAGCTAATGCTTTATTCTCAAAGAAATTTTGGACAAAATAGTCAAAAACAGATTTGTTACAACAACATGCAACAGACAGCAGGCTGGATGGCACACCTAGAGACAAGTCAAGTAGAGCTTTAAATCCCAGCCATATACATATACATAGTACACAGTGAGACAAAATATCACAACGGAACAGCAGCACACCCAGACAGATGAAACGGAAGGGTAAAAAACGGGGGAGGGGATTACAATTAAACTATGTATCTATAAATATAAATAAATATATGTGTTTAAAATACTGTGAGGGGACACACAGCAGGGAGACAATAAAAATACAGTATTGTATACAGAATTGTAGTATAACTATTATATATAGGGGTGTGTGCGCAGAGGTGTACGCTTGCTTTTAAATATGGATTTTAAACCTGATAAATGATTGTATTAGCGCCCTCTGCTGTTGTTAGCTGATTTCTCAGCTAAGGTTCTGGACTTTTCCGGAATGTACAGATTGCCAGTCCACCGCTGAAGGGAGTAGAGTAGAAAAACAGTGCAAATGTACTGAAGAGAGTACCTTCAATGTAAACAAGTTGTCAAGGTAACATTGTGCAGCATGTAGCATTTGTGCATGTATTGCAGTGTCCGTCCGGGCAGTGTTCAAGTATGCACAAATGTAAGAATGTAAACATTCACTCATATCAGCTGTGAAAAAAATGTATGTAGTTCAGAGCAGGGTGTTTTGTAAGTGCAGCACAAGTGCAGAGTAATGCAGAGCTTAACATGCAGAGGACACTACACAGACATTTTTTATTTCCAGAAAGCTATTCTTGTAAACATTTGATTTAAGATGATGGTAAAACCTCTGCTACTGTATCTCTCTGCACCTCTTGAAGTCTACACTTCCACATTTTCCCATTTATTTAAAAAATACATAATAGAAACATGGCAAAACCCATATTGTATGAGGTTTTCTTTCCAGGAAATAAAGCCTGTCCACACAACAGTAACAGAAACTTTTCCAATTCAAATTATGATCAAATTTCTCTTCTATTTATGAACACAAATGTAAAACTATCTGAGCTTCCACTTGTTTTAGTAAGACATAATGAATATGAAAAATACATGTTTGATGGTATATATGGGTAAAGGCTTAATTGCTTAAAAACATTTGCAATTCTACAACAGCTTTTCAGATAACATGAAAATAACAGATATCAAGATTTGAGGTTTGTCTTCACCAATTAAGATTATGCAATCAATAACTGGTCCATTAAGATGAACAAGAAACAAGCACTCAGTTTCAGCCCTCCAGCAATTACTAAAGCCATCAGCCTTCATGCTGGTCTGGAAATGAAAGTGATGCCGCTGGGAAAATTAAACAGTTGCGCTATGTGATGCTGCTAATCATGCACAATACCATAAAACCGTAATGTAATTTGCACCTTCTCCAGTTGGAAAGTGCGGGGGCTGTTTCTTGGTCGGTGGCAGTTTGCTCATGAAAGCAGTTCCACACGCGAGATTTTGAAGACCTGGCTCCTTCTCGCCCTCCGCATAACACACAGTCCTGCCCTCTCCTGTCTCTCCAAATAAGTATGTGTTTCAATTATATAACACCAACTCAATTATTTCATTTCCTCTCTTTCCTCTCTTTTCTCAAATAATCAGGTTGTCATTTCGGATGCAAAAAGGGTAAAGTGGCCATTGTTGTCACTGGTGATTACAGCACACTGTGTGAAATTACTCTCTCTAATTAATGTGTGGGGATGGTACCTTGCTCAAGGGTACCTTTGTGGGGACAGTAGCAGTCCTGGGATTCAAACCCTTCCAACCACTAGGCCACCAACTGCCTGATAACATGGTGTTCCTAGCGAGGAGAAGCCAGGACATTTTAAAAACCTGGACTCTTTAGACAAAGTTCAGAGAGAGCTCAGAGCCCAGGGTAAATAAAGGTCCACCACAACAAAGAATAAAAGCCCAAAGGTTTTATAAGGTGGGAAAACGTGGCACCTGCTACCCTCAAGGACATTGTCTTGAAAGAATTTCTTTCATAGTGGTGAAGACCACCAGAGCCAGTCAAAAGGAGGATGAAACAAATGTGGCAAAAAGCCATCAAGCTAATTCCTGTTGAAAAGTGTGGAGGCCAGAATTGATCGCTGGTCCAATTGCTTGCGACGGTCAGAGAAATCACATTTTCCACACCAGCCCTTTGTCTCCTCCTTCCTTATTGGAACGATACAGAGAAGATTAGCATGGCCCCTGCGCAAGGATGACACGCAAAATCGTGAAGCGTTCCTTACGTTGGGGCAGCTGGTGGCCTAGTGGTTAAGGCATGCGCCCTGCGATCAGAAAGTCCAGGATCGATTCCCAAGACCACTAGGCATCGCTGAGGTACCCTGAGCAAGGTACTACACACACACACACACACACACACACACACACTCTGCTCCCCGGGCGCCGTGATCCTGCTGCCCCCTGCTTCACTTGGTGAATGGGTTAAACGCAGAGGTTGGATTTCGTACTGTTCACGCCGTGTGGTGTGGTGTGTTCAGGTCGCTTTCACTTATTGCTTTCTATTAGTGAGTCAGTCTTTTCTTCCTGTAAAGTCATAATCTCAAATGCTTGGCCCTTCTCCACTCTCAGACCTTCTAGGAAAACCTTCTTCTCACTGTGTTCTCAAAGTGTTAACAATTCATACAGCGCTGCATCATGTCCCTACAGTCTTGTTGTCCTTCTATTTACAATAACATTCCACAGTTTACTCAGTGGGCGACTGTCAGCGTCCGCCGCGTCAACGACGCTGTTCAACTGAAAATGTGTCTTGGAAATCTATTATTCCCACAGGCATTAATGTCCTACGGGGCCCTGGCAGACAGTTTCAACATCCGTAGGCAAACAACACTGTGAGACATTATCAGCCGACTCGATTTTTACCAGCAAGGCCACATTCCAATGTCCTTTAGGCAACACTGGAAATCCAATACTGGAAATCTAGTCACTCAAATTTACATGCATACATTCCAAACACTTCACTTCTCTCAACACTCCCAACCAGCCGCTTCGACAATGTGAAACAGGACGATTTACTGTGAAAAATGAACAATGATCCATGGCTACAGCTACCACCAAGCCTGAAGCAGCCTGAGAGGATCAGATTCCTCTCTATTCATGAATTTCATTTATAGATCAGCTCTTTTACTCCTGAGATGGATTTCAAAAACAGAGCCTGTTGTTTTTAAAGGCTGCCATCAATGTTCAGCTACACAGTGAAGTATGGTTCATTTTTATAGTGCACAGTAAATCATACCACATCCACAAATCTGCTCCACCTTAATAAAAAGCTGGATGTGGCTGAGAGGTGTTATGCAGATCCACTTAAAGAAACAATTTAAGTGAATATTGACTGCTAGTGTTTGTTGGCTAAATGACTATGTGGTAATTTTAAAAAACATGGAATTAAAGACCCTTTGGAGATTTTTGGATGAGTTTTATAGGTAAAGAAAAAAAATTCTCCATTTGTTGCACCTGTAGCAAACAGTATGATCAAGCATCACAGACAACAACAGAAAAGTGACATAACCTAATGGCAACTAATCTCTGCAGCCATTGTGTTGTGTCATGGCCGACAGTGAAGTTAGCTTAAACCAAATGTTTGGTTTTTTCCCCCCAATCCTATATTTAGTTTTCCTCATGTGCTTCAGTGCACACTGGTTAAATGAGTTCTGTTATGAAGAATGACCAACTTTTGAAGGTTTTCTGCAGTAAGTGGTCTCGAGGGAAAACCTTGGTAAATTATGCAGCCGACTTGAGAGTCAAAATAAATAAGTGAGGATTGCATTTGCTTAAGCTGAGAAACAACACCACCATGGTCATGTTCCATTGTTTTTTTTTCAGATTCTTCCCTTCATAACCATTAAGGAGGCGTGTTATCTCATATCCCGCGGCTGAGTCATTTTCTGAGTGTTAACGCAAATCAAACAGCAGCTCATGAGAGTACAGCATGTGTTCTGCAGCGCATCCTCTAAGTGCAGGGAGATTGCAGGGACAGGAGCTGGCATGTCTAACCTAACAGCTTTGGAATAATGGCTTAGTTATCTGTGCTGCACTTAGTACCGTGTTGCTGCTATTATGGAGGGATGCAGACTAAAAGTGAGATGCTCACAGGTGTTTTTAAGGTTGTGCAGCATGTGTCATTATTAGTAATGCTATGATCCAATATACTGCATATAACTGATACCCATTTTTTATAAAGGACTCAGGACTGGGTCTGATCTACATTCAGCACTCAATCGTTGTTCTAACTGCAGTCTGTCTAACCTGCTTTTAAGAAAATTTAAAAATCTGTTCAATCCTAAAACTATTTTAATTGGAATTCAACAGTTTTGCTCAAACTAGTTCAGGGTGAATGTAAACTACTCTACTGAACCATCTGAGATGGATAACAATGCCAGGCATGAACAGTGCTTTCTGTTCATTATGTTCTTTTACTATTTCTGTTTCTTTTACTATTGCAAAATGTGAATCACATATCAATTCATCATGAGCCCATACCCTGAGTTCCCTAGGTTTTCTGATGAAATATGGACAGGCCTCGTTGCAAGTGTAAGCTGTTCATGCCTTTGGGGTTTATTCTAAAATTGGGTTTTTACACGTCCCAAAGATTTCTTTCCCTTAGTAAAACTAGCCTTGCTTATTATGACATCCCCGGTCTGTGCTTTGGGTTCGCCAGAAAGACTGGCATGGCAGGAGGACCTCTGCCACCCTCCCATAAAAAGCCCTGCAGTTAACGACCCCTGCAGTTTAAAAAAAGGAGCCTTCTGGCAGCTGCCAGCAGGGCCCAGATATTACAGTTTAAGAGCAGCTTTAGACCAGTGTTCTGGGCATCTGGGCAAATGGCCAGCTGAGGGCACATAAATGCCAGCCAGGGGCACTAATGGCCAAGTGGGAAGGGATAGGTTACACTGTAAGGGCACCCATGAATTGAAACATGGCCAACCCACTACTAGCCAAATGGATCGTTGGTGTCATGCTGCATAGAGCTCTGGCTTTTTTTAATAAAAGACCATTTTATGCAGCTCATGTCTTGTAAAGGTGTCAGAAGCCTGACATGGTCCTGTCTGCAGTAGGCAAATGTGGCCGAGATCATGGCAAATGCCACATTAATCGGAAAGATGTTGGTTGCTATGACTCATAGTGTGAGCTTTGGGTAAGGAATCTGTTCTGAGACCCGGTCTGCTGAATGCAAATAGAAGTGGCTCAATAAGAGCAGGTACAATGTAAATCATTCTTCAAAGCTATATGCCACATACACACATGGCAATGCATCTCCTCATCACTACCATTAAATATGATCTTTTTATACAAGAAAGAAACATCCTGAATTAATACTAACCTCAGATACTAGAAAAATACAAAATTAACATTGTAATATAACATTAAAGGTCCCATGCCATGAAAATGTCACTTTATGAGATTTTTTAACATTAATACCACTTTTGGAGAACGACAGCTCAGAGGCACAATCTGGAATTCGCCTCGTATGCCGTCATATGGTGAAAGGTTACCTCCCCGTTCTCATGCGTTTTAGAGACACGCACCTTGTATCTACACTTTGTACTATATGATAACAGACTGTAGTCCACCTGATTTGGGTGGTGGATTATTCTCATCACTACAGTAACACTGACAGGGGAGTGGCATGTTAGTGTCTGTGTGTGTGTGTGTGTGTGTGTGTGTTGCTGTGGTTTTAAAACATGGTGTCGACTCACGTCATACATCAACACAACACGGCGTGAACAGATGAAGTTCTTCCTCTGTATTAAACCCATTCACTGAGTGAAGCAGGAGGCAGCAGGAACACGGCGCCCGGGGGCAGAATGTGGGGACCGTACCTTACTCAGGGTGCCTCAGAGGTGCGTAGCGGTCTTGCGAATCGAACCCACAACTTCCTAATCGCAGGGCGAACTGCTGAACACCAACTGCCCCTCGGCTTCCCTTCAGATGTAAAGTAACTGATATTGGTTCATTTGCTACTGCACAGTTTGTGTCAGTCACTCTCTAGTCCTTCATCAGTGATCAGTTTCTGGCCACATGACACTGTTGTCTACACAATGTTCTTTGCACATAAACACACACACACATGCCCACACACACACAACAACTGACATGTAACAGGGCATGTGGGGCAAATAGGGCCAGTCAAACAAAAAAGGCAAAAACGTGATACATGGTCATTAATTTATTGATTGAAAATGGTTCATGCTAGTATTGCTTATTCAGACATGACTACACCTCTGTCTGGGGGTCATTCTTCTCAGGCATGTGTTTAACATGAGAAACCTCTTATTTCTTCTGTGATCTGATCCCACATGCCATGGATATAAACCTGAAAAGGATAACAATGATACAGGTGTATAAGCCACTCTGTTTGATTGTGGGCACTTCATTTGTAATCAGGTCCAATAAGCTTCTAGGTAGATATCGACGAAGACTGTGTAGCTGAGAAATATGTGCTGTTTCACCATGGAAGCCCCCTAAAGCCTCACTGTGTGGGGGTGCATATAATCATACATCACTCACACTGATGGAGGATGACCCCTGACCCCAGGAACAGTGCTCTGTCTCTGCTCTCTTCCCCAGCACTTTAACTACTCCCAGTTGAAGGTGGGTGGGCAGCTGGTGTAGAACTAAAAGCCATCATGCTGTTTGGTCTTTGAGATAGATAGATTTTCCGAGCGTGAATTTGAGGGGACGGGGTGTGAAGTCGAGGGGACTGGGCGCGAAGTAGAGAGGACGGGACGTGAGGTCGAGGGGGCGGGGCATGAAGTCGAGGGGGTGGGGCGTGAAGTCGAGGGGACGGGGCGCGAAATCAACAGGACGAGGCATTAAGCCGAGGGGACTGGCCGTGAAGACGAGGGGACGGGACATGAAGACGAGGGGACTGGGCGCGAAGTAGAGGGGACGGGACGTGAGGTCGTGGGGACGGGGCATGAAGTCGAGGGGGTGGGGCGTGAAGTCGAGGGGACGGGGCGCGAAATCAACAGGACGAGGCATGAAGCCGAGGGGACGGGCCGTGAAGACGAGGGGACGGGCCGTGAAGACGAGGGGACGGGACATGAAGACGAGGGGGCAGGGCGTGAAGTCTAGGGGGCGTGAAGTCGAGGGGGCGGGGCACGCAGTGATAGAAGGACTGAGATCAGACCTGCTCTGACTGAATTTCAATTGGTGCAGAAGCAAGGCTCCGCGGACTGACAGGAACCATATTTTAATTATTTTTAATTATTTTTCTTTTTAAGGTTTTATTTTCCGGAGTGGTGGTACTTCCAGTATGAAGTTACTCAAATTAGAGACGCATTTACTGTTCATAACTATATGAGACACTGACCACCCACACAACTTCTGTGATCAACACAGGGACTGTAACATGTTATAAATAGGATAAAGACACATCGATCTGAAGGTGGCAATTCATTATTATATTGCATCTATCAACATGCTATGCTAATTTTCAAGGGGACGTGTTGGCCAGTAAAATTAGGCAGTGCAGTGGACCTAGTATTGGCTGCTACTGTGAGAATTTATCAATAAACTTTTTTTGAGAGTTTGATGAACCATGAGCTTTATCTTTATAACCATGAGACAAAAGCAATGACCACATCCAAAAATAATTATTTCTAATTTGAACAAAATTGTAAAAATGCTGTATAGTTTTTTCTTACCACCTTTATTATCCATTAAAAAAATCCAAACACTTCTCACATAATCAGACTGGATTATGGTAAAATATGAGATATGCTGCACTGATTAAAAAAAAATTAATACTGAAAGAGAGGCATGTGCAGAAGTGAAATGGCTTTTGAATGCCTTGTCTTGGAGAGAAGCTTTTTGGAGAAGCCATTTGCTAAAGTTGCTAAAATTCAGTTCAGTTCATTTTTTTGCCCCAAGGCAGGCATCATTAGCCCCAAAGAAAAAGAGGCACAAGAAAACAGAAGCGTGTCTTTGCTATGTACCGGTGGCACGACAAAAACAGACAGTGTTTTCACAAACACTCTTGCAGTGTGTCACAAGGCAGACTATCTCTCACGGTGCTGCTTTGTTCCTTGATGAGAGCAAAGGCTTTGTGCCCTGAGCTATTCGAGCACTATTCAAATCTGGATGCATGCAGCACACACCCACACACATTCTTATGCATAAAAATGCTTGCAGACACCCACACATACTGTATATACACACATTTGCATAGGCCCTAATTAGGGATATGCCTCACCTGCCTGCACTTATGAATGGTTCATTAAAAAACAAAAGCAGTACGACAATCTTTTCTAAAAGTATCTGTCACAAGTTCACATCTACTGATTGAAATATATATGTATATATATACAGTATGCACAGTTATTATCTATGTGCAAATGGGAAAATTAAAGCATAAACTGTGGGACATGGATAACTTTGGTTCAGTGCCCCCCGGAAGGGGTTCAAGGTTGGCATTGATGTATGCTTTGGATCTTCTTGAAATAACCAATTTCTTTTGGCTTTCAGTTTCTTCACTCGCATTCTTCACATTAGTTTCTAGAATTTGTTGATAACTTTAGGTTTCTTCAGGCCTTCTTGGATTGTTCTAAATAATCCTTTTGACAACCTTTATTCTAAAGGATCTAGGATCTCGTTCACCCATTTGGTTTGTTCTTATTGAGAAATATACAGAAATGTACATTTCCTTTATCTTTGATATGCTTTACACTATGTCACATTTTAGCTCCATGCAAAGCAATTTCAGCTGCATT
The DNA here is from genome assembly GCA_037577145.1 of Brachypetersius gabonensis. NCBI lineage: Eukaryota > Metazoa > Chordata > Actinopteri > Characiformes > Alestidae > Brachypetersius > Brachypetersius gabonensis. The sequence continues at coordinate 7,074 of JBBJLR010111888.1, read as the reverse complement.
CATGTGTATGAAAGGTGACATAAATAAAATGTATAATATTACTGCTACTGCTACCGTTTCTACTACTACCAATAATATTAATATCATTAATGATATTTTTGTTAAAAGGAAGAAGGGTGAATATGCAGTGAATCTTTTAGGTCTGTAGTCAGGAACAGTATAAGCGTAACCAATCTAGCAGGGGGGCTTCAAACAGGGGATGATAGGGTTTCCCCCGCCCCCACCCTGTCGACAAAAATATTCTCATCTTCCTTGTTTCACAAAGCTTGCCTAGCACTGCCAGTAAGGCCAGTGTCTCTAGGCTACAAAGGTGGGCTCATGACAGGACACTGTATATAAGAAGAATTCAATGGATGTCACCTCACTTTTCAGCAAGAATGAAAACCATCTGTGTGTAAAATACAGGCAGCTCAAAAGAAAAAACTACAAACGAGCTATCCCATTGATCCAGAGAGGTAATAAAAATTCTTTTGATATTGTAATGAAAGTGCTTCAGTGGAATGGTGTCCAACGACCATATCAGTGAGCAGCAAATAGAGAGATGAACGCTTTAGCTGTGGAATCCCCAGTCCACTCTGCTAAACCTTATAAAACCTTATTTACTGTTGAATATATTTATTGTGTTTACTCATATACTGATTTTTATTATCTACATAATGATATGTCAAACATTTTCATAATTTAATAAATTACTGCTATAAAACAATGTTTTTGCAATAAAATTCCAATTTTGTAATTTCATGAAATCATAACATGAACAGAGGGCAGCTGGCATTTTTTTAAATACACAATATTGCCAAAAGTATTCGCTCACCTGTCGTTACACACATGTGAGCTTAAGTGAAATCCCGTTCTTAATCCATAGGGTTTAATATGACTTCAACCCACCCTTTGCAGCTACAGCAGCTTCAACACTTCCGGGCGAGCTCTCCACTAGGTTTAGGAGAGTGTTTATGGTTTAGGAGTGTGTTTATGGTTTAGGAGAAAGTTCATGGTTTAGGAGAGTGTTTATGGTTTAGGAGAGTGTTTATGGTTTAGGAGTGTGTTTATGGTTTAGGAGAGTGTTTATGGTTTAGGAGAGTGTTTATGGTTTAGGAGTGTGTTTATGGTTTAGGACAGTGTTTATGGTTTAGGAGTGTGTTTATGGTTTAGGAGAGGAGACTCTGCAGAAGGTCAGTGACCTCTGAGCACTCTGTGCCTCAGCATCCGCTGACCGCGCTCCGTCAGGTTGCTGATTTGTCTTGTTTGTAAAGCACCTGACTTTATTAACTTTTTTGCTTTATTTTTTTGCTTTATAAAGTACCATGTGTTTAATTTTATTACTTAGGAACAATGAAATCTAAGTATTATAAGGTACTATGTGTCACTCTTCGCACCGCCTATTATTAGGGACTGTCAACGCGGATGAAGATGCTGACCCTCGAGAGTCCGATCCAACTCTGTCTTCAGATCGATCTGCGCCTCACTGGCACACCCAAGCATGCACTGTGGACCGGGATTTCGGAAGGAGCCACCTCATCCTCCGTCTACGTACCACCACCCGTCTCCAAGGCCCACTCTCTTGGAGCCAAGGAACCCATGCAATTAGGACGCACCTCCCTGTCGACAGCGGAGAAGGAACAGTGCTTTCATGAGGGCCTGTGTGTATAGGGGGAGGAACCTGGTCCGCTGACATCGGCCTCTTGCCCACCAGCTGTTTCTCGGCTCGTTGTACAGGTAGGTCTCCAACTGGGTTACAAGCAAATTGGAACCTGATTCAGGGGCAGCTGGTAACTTGTAGCAAATGATCTCAGAAATGGTACGCTTCAACCATTGACACCCCCCCCGAACAGCTGCGGGGTTCTTCTTCATTAAGAAGAAAGATGGTGGTCTCTGCCTCCGCGTCGACTATCAGGGGCTCAACAACATCACCGTTTAAAACCACCATCCACTCCCGATCACTAACCCCGCCCTGGACTATCTCTCTGGTGCCAAGGTCTTTTCCAAAATAGACCTTTGGAGTGATTACAACCTGGTCTGCATCAGGGAGGGAGATGAGTGGAAGATGGCCTTCATAATCCCCACCGGCCACTTCAAGACCCTGGTTATACCATTTGGATTATGTAACAGCACTTCTGCTTTTCAACAATTCATTAATGACGTCCTCTGTGACATGTTAGGTCATTGATGTTTTGATTACCTTGAGTGTTTAGCTTACCCTGATTTATTCAAAGACCATGGAGGAGCACACCCAACATGTCAGGGCAGTGTTAAAGAGGTTGCTGCCCCACCAGTTGTTCTGTAAGTTGGAGAAATGAGCTTTCCACCAGCACACTACCACATTCTTTGGTTTTGTTGTCTCCCTCAGGGCGTGGCCATGGATCCTCAGAAGCTGGAGGCTGAGCGTGCGTGACCCCTACCCACGTCCATTAAATAGTTGCAACGTTTTCTGGGGTTTGCCAACTTTTCATCCAGAGCAGTCCGGTTGCGACACCTCTTACTGCCCTCACCAAACCCTTCACTCTGACAGCAAGGTCCAGACCGCAAATTACATCCCTGTGGTTTTTACTCCAGAAAGTTCAATCTCACACAACAACTCTATGGGTTGGAGGACCGTGAGTTGCTTGCCATCAAGTGGTGTCACTGGTCCAGGGCGGCGGTGACCCATTCATGGTCTGGACGGATCACCAGAATCTTTTGAACATTAAAAATGCCAAACAGCTCAACCCCAGGCAGGCGCGATGGGCACTGTTCTTAAATCAGTTCCAATTCACCATCTCGTACCGTCCTGGGTCCAAGAACACCAAGGCTGATGCCCTCTCACACCAACAACAGGCTGCGGCAACACTCTGGGGAGGCTCTACGTGCCCCAAAGCGTGCGGAAAGAAGCCTTCCAATGGGCCCACGCTTCGGCTATGGCCGGTCACCTCAGCTACCGTAGAACGTTGTCGCTGCTCCAATGTGCTTTCTGGTGACCAACTATCCGACGAGACATCACGGTGTGTGTTAAGGTTTGTGCCATCTGCGCCAGAGCAAAAACCTCCAATTCTCAGACCTCTACTGGTCCCTCGTCGACCTTGGTCCCACATTGGATTGGACTTCGTCATGGGTCTTCCGGAGTCCCAAGGGAAAAACATCATTTTGATCATTGTGGATTGCTTCTCCAAGTCCGTTCATCTGTTGGCCCTGACCGGACTCCCCTCTGCTAAGGAAACCGCGGAACTGGTCATCGAGCATGTAGTCAGAGTTCCCCAGGGACACTGGCTCTGACAGAGGGCCCCAGTTCACAGCAAGGTTCTGTAAGGCCTTCTGCCATCTGATAGATGCCACCACTAGTTTCTCGCCTGGGTACCATCCTCAGACAAATTGTCAGATGGAGAAGGCCAACCAACAACTGGAGTGCTTCCTTCAATGTTTTGTGGCCGACTGACAGTGCTCCTGGGCTGCATACCTTGCTTGGGCCAAACTCTTCCACAATCTCCTCACTACCTCGCCCACCGGACTTAGCCCTTTCGAGTGGTGTAATGGTTTCCATCCTCTGGTGTTTGAACACCAGGAGCTGGAGGTTGACGTGCCATCTGCCCAACAGTTAGTCTGCAGGTGTCGACATCTTTGGTCCCAGGCTCAGGACTCCATCATTCGGTAACGCCCGTTACATCAGACAGCAGATTCGTTGGCACCCTCTGGGACGGTTGTTCCAAGTTGATGACAGGGTCTGCCTATCTACCCTTGCTCTTCACACCAAATCCAAGAAACTCACCTCACGTTACATCAGACCCTACAAAATCACCCACCGGATCAACCCTGTCACCTTCCGGCTCCTGCTGCCTGCCTGTCTCAAAGTCTACCCTGTGTTTCACAGCTTAAACCTTTTTTTTCCCCCCTCTCTTTATCCAGGCTACGGCTCCCCCTGTGTACACCAATCGGCAGGTCTTTTACTTGCGACGCAGCTGTCGTGGCATGACTGGGAAGGCTATCTTGGGTCCCCGGGCGCTTTATCATGAATCCTGCGCTCGTACGGGACTACCGTCTTCGGGTATCCTCTCGGCCGTGTCTATCTAGTGACAGTCCTGGTGGGCGGGTACTGTCATGCACACCAGATCACGTGACGCCAGATGTCAGGAAATGCAGGAAACAGGTAATCCTCAGCACACAGACATTGAAGTCCTACCTTCATGCCCGACATGCCTGACATGCCATCTTCTCTCTCCTGGTCAGGTACCGTGAGCTCCTCTCATACCTTATCTGAGTGTGTTTGTGAACATGATTTCCTTGGTGGGAATCCTGACTCCTCTCTGGAGCATTCACAGTCTAACCACGTGATTTACCAGTTCTCTCATGTGTTTCCGCAGTTGGGCTCTTCCATCACGCCACAACTGGGACTAATTCATTCAGGGCACTATGTATGCCAAATATCACCACATAAATGACTGTATAAAGCATTATGAGGAAGTGCAGGAAGTGCAGGAAGTGATTAAATTAAACTTAACTCACTGAATGGTGATGACTTTCTGCTAATCTAAAATGATCCATTAGAAATACCCTTTCCAGACAACCCACCCTCCTTCAACATTTTCCCTTCAATTTCCTAACGTTCATTTCTCTCTACACTGATGCTTTGCCCTAGTGGTTTTTAGGCACAGGAAGTGAATTCCCCATCAGCACATTACAGCTGTGCATGCTAATGAGTTTGGCAAGCAAGATGCTGTAATTGAAAGTTGATAAAGGTGTGATTAATCATCATCATAATAAACAGGGATGGAAAATGCCCTGACCAGACAAAACAACACATACACACAACACATTGGAATTGAGGTGGGACTGAGGGGGTACTAGACATCCCATAAGAGTAAAATGACCAGCATAAGAGCGACAAAATTGAACTTGGCAGCATTATTTCGCACCAAAATGAATTAATGAGTTTCCTTATACTTTTCACTCTCTTTAACGTTAGATGGCCAGACCTGCTTTTATTACCACAGACTTTGACAATATTCACATAAGCCCATAACTGATTTTACATAACCAACAACTGGATAGATTTTTTTTCCATCAAAGTGAATGGAAATTTGGCTTTTGCTTATAGGGTCCAAGAAACCAATTTACTGATATTTTTTATAATTACTTATTTTATAATTCATTTTTATATCATAAACGTTATATCATATCATAGACAGGCTATGTGACACATCTTCTTGCCAGCTTCTAAAAAGTGTGTGAATCATATACACTGATACACCGATTTTCCTACCAGTTTTATGTAGATGACACTCAACTAATCCTCTCTTTCCCCTCCAGTGATGATCAGTGATGATTGAACCTCCGTTGCTCAAAAGAAGGGGAAGAAATGCATCTTTGGTCTTGGCCCCCAAGTGGTGAACAAACTCCCTCTTGCAATCAGATTTGAGTCCTTCGCCTCTTTAAGCATCGTCTGAAGACCCGCCTCTTTAAGGAGCATCTTGGTGACTAGCCAGTGCTCTCGCGCATCTCTTATATATCTCTTATACATCTTTACCTATATATTTAACAAATCCCTCAGCCACTCACGCTCTTAACTGTTTTTCCTTACTTGTGTATTAATCTCTGACTTGCTTTTTCTCTTTGACAGGGTTTGTTATGGTGTGTAACTGTTTGTTCCTTGTTGCATTAAACCTTCCCAACAAATGACAGTATAGATTGTACAGCAACAGATGAAATACAGTCAGTAACTATACACCTACAAAAGGATCTTATAAGGCACGTGCTTCTGATTAAAGGCCAAAAAGTGCAGATTAGGTCCAGTAATTCAGCACACAGAGTACAACATGAACCTGACACAAAGCACATGAATATACTCACCCTGCAGTTTCCTAGCTCTTCTGCAGACAGGATGATAGCGCCACACTTCTTCCCAGGGATGCCCCTATAATCGACAGCAAGTGTTACCTCACACTGCAAAGTGACAATTAAACAGATGTAAGACAAGACAGCCTGGCTGAGTCTCCAACTGTGTTAGGTGTCCAATACAAAGGCTAGTTCGAGGCCGTATTAAAGCTGACTTCTCTGTTTCTCCTGTGCACTCCTAAATGGTCTTTTGCTACAGAGAATCATTCTCATAAAACCCCACTAAAACCCAATTAGGCAATTTAAGAAATGTATGCATTCTTTAATCCAAATTAAGTCTTTTGTCACTTTGGTTTTGTAATATTTAATAGATTTCCTTTATATATATCAATTTCTTCTGACTTTGTACTTATGAACAAGAAGGTAAGCAGCACAAATGAATAACAATAGTACCTTGTTGCAAAGTTTAGAGCTTTGAGACATATACTGTAAGGAGCAATAGGTATTTTACACCATTGTGGTTCATTCCTCTTTGAAAACAGTTTTGAATTCCCCAAGGCTACTACGGTCCCTCTGTCAGACACGTAGTTTCAAAGACCTCCAGTAACTTTCAATACAAAGTTCCCCTTTAGCCAGTCTTCAGTTATTTTTTCAGTTATGATGAACTGAAACAAATAATTACATTTTTGTAAGAGACAAAAATGTAATTCTCTTTTTAGCTCCCTTCATGTTACTTTAAATTATATGTAATGCCCCAGCATCATTCACACAGAGGCAGACCCATTTCAGAGTTGTTTTTCTGAACGGGGTGTGTGAGGTATTTTTTGAGGTAATGCAACTTTTTCTATTCAAGTGGTGTTTAATAATGATAAAGGATGTTCTTTGGGCTTGACCATGATTGGTACTTATTGCAATAAATCTTCCCAACCAATGACAGCTTTTATGATAATATTCATTTGTACAATAACAGTTTTAGTATTATCTGTACAGAATTGTTATATGGAAAATTACTTTTATACTTTTATTTTTAAATGCATTTAAATAAATTATTTTTATAATTCACATTTTGCATTTTTCCTGTGAGTTTTTTTTTCCGTTCAGTACAAATGAAAAGAAGGGCACATACACAACAAACAACAAACCTCTCAATGCACAAATACTGTGTCACGGTGGGCTCCGTGAGCATGGGGGGAAAGGACAGGGAACCAGAACGGAGAGGCATGGTCAAGGGAAAACGGGGTTTATTCATAAAACAAGGGGAAACAAAAACAC
>JBBJLR010111881.1:0-21568 GCA_037577145.1 Brachypetersius gabonensis | reverse complement strand
TTGTACAGCACTTTGGTCAGCCTTGCTGTTGTTTTAAAGTGCTTTATAAATAAAGTGGTATGGTATGGTATGGTATATATATATTTATATACTTGAATGAATATATCTGTAAAACTATAATGTAATATGTATTAATTCAATTCTTTTCTGTAACCGCTTAATCTTTTACTAGGGTCAAGGGTGCCTGGAGCATATCTTGAGGTGCACACACCATTCTCTTACAGCTACAGTCTATTTAGAATCCCCAGTTCACATTTTTCACGGGAGTTGGATTCCAAGAGCACTCGCGTATAGGGAAAAATCGCGTTGTGTTTTGGTAAAGAAAATGCCTAAAATGCCTATTTTTATAGTGTAAACCCTAAATATGCTCCAGGAACACTTCTATTTCAATTTAAACTCAATTTAATGCATTACCTTTAAAGAAAATGTAATGGTAAATCCGTATTCATTTTTTAATTTAAATTCCCCGCCGAGATATGCAACTCAGAAGGTCGCTGGACAAAAGTATTGGGACACCGTGGTGAGGTAAACGGTTTCGACTCCGTGTAAAACTGGGGTTCTACTCTATACTCATTCAAGTTTGAAGATTAACTATCAGAGCATGTGTGAAACTGTAAAACAAAAGAGCTGTGCTGATTTGAATACTCTTTTCACCAATTCCCTGTTTACCAAGTAATAATGCACCATCCGTGTCTAATTCCCCAGAAGGTTTTATAATTCCTGTCATTCTTCCATTAAGTGTGAGATTTACTTCACCACAAAATCCTCAAGGGATTTTTTTCAGCCACTGAGATACTGAAAGGATAAAACTCAGTAAATGGCCGTTTCATTACTTGATACTTTGGAACTTTTTAATTGGTTCTTAAACACGCACAGGCAGTTTTCACTCCAAACAGATCTTGTTCATGCTCTGATAGGTTTGTTACATGGTCCAAGAAACTCAGCAGATGACCTTTCATGGGCTGCAATAAACACTAGATTACAAATTCAAACATTCATTAATGTTCAATCAGGAGGAAATCATGCATGCTGTGTGATCTTTTTTTTTTTTTACTGTAAGCACAGCAAGGAGGGAAATGAGGAAAATAGCAGTTTCTTATGCAGGAGAAAGTATTCAGCTACATTCTTTGAAAGTGTCAAAAAGGTTCTATACACTATCCTCAGACTGAACATCCAAGCCAAGACCCACTGGCAGCTCTGGTGTAAATGAAAAACAAAAAATATGTTCTACAGTTCAGTATTTCTTGGGCCTTAACCAGTTTATTAATGGTTTAAAGTCAGTCTGTGTTCATGTCATAAGTTTCTCAACAACCTTAATACGTTCCTCAAGAGAATCAAACAATCGGCACAAAATTCAAAATATGTTGGCAAACAGTTGATCTCATAATTCACACTAGGCATACGTCTAATTTGCCTTAAATGCTGTCTGTCCACTTCAGTCCTCTATCTTAGAAAAGCAACAGTTCTTTAATATGTTATTCAAATGCACATGCTTTTGTTTAGTATGTGATCAGATGTGCTTCTTGAGCCCTGTCTGTTTCTTTGAGCCTCTTTATTTCCCTCACATTTATAGCATTTGTGCCTTTTTCCAAAGCAACTTCGCTTCCCTAACTACAGGGGGCAGTCTCCCTGTAGCAGCGGTGGTATGCTGAACCCATGAATGTAGGATTCGAGCCCATGACCTCTTGGTACTAACACTCCACAAAACCTGCTATTTTGTAGATGCTCTGATTCAGTCGTCTAGCCATGACAATTTGTCTATTTCTCTGGCTTTCTACATATCAGCTTCAAAAATGGACTTTTCACGTGCTGATTAATATATCCCAACCACTTGATAGGTGCTATTGATAAGATAATCAATGTTAGTCACCTGTCAGTGGGTTTCAGGTTGTGGCTGTGTATTTCCCTTCAGATAATAAGCTGACAGAAGTTAACATTAATTATTGCTCTGTTAATCGTCTGTTAATTAGATCAGGTTACTTTTTTCAGCAAATGTAATGCTAATATCAGATCTCAGAATGAGTGACTTGTCTGTAATGTCAAACACGTCATTAAGAAGTAAAAATGTGAGTTTATGATTTCTGGCAGCTTTAATCATCTGTGAAACACATTTAATACATCCCTCGTGCTCTAGGCTGAGTATATGCTAATTCAGGAGTATCACACCCTGAAAGGCTGTAAGGCAGTGGCAGCACAATATCGTTGGAGTTGGGAAGGGTGGTTCCGAAAGAGTGGTCAGTCACACTAGATTTTGCACATCAATGAATATGTAAGCCTCTGGTGAAGGAATACTGGGAGACACTGACAGAGACCATGCTCCTCTGCAAATTTCCACTGGACGAAAAATACGACAGGCTGCTATGTAACATAGAAATTAGAGAGATTCTCCATGACCTTTAATCTGCCAAAAATTCTATTCTATTCTAATTCTATGTGATGGTTGTGAGTCTTAGATTACTCCTAATAAAGCTATTTAGCACATGCACCCTCCCGCAGCTTGCAGTCTTCAAATGCGGTTTGCTTTTTTATGTATAGTCCAATTACTGTCTCCATTAATGGGCCCTATTTAGAATGGTTAAAATGAAATGGGTTTTCATTCGTGCACTACTCTTACATAATGATTTTAGCACTTAGAACTCTTCCCTAGTTCTTAGATTGTCCTGAAACAGAGTTTCTTCATATTGTAAGTCACTTTGGATAAAGTATCTGCCAAATGTATGTGGTGTAATGTAATAATTCCAAAGCCATTTAGGGATTTTGCCACATGCATAAAACAATAGAAGCTTTGAAAATCAATGAAAATTAAACATAAGCAAACGTCAAAATGCTTTTTAAAATGCATATTCTTCACATTCTTCATCTTTACATTCTCCAAGACAACATAGTATTCAAACAGTTTGTTGCTCCATTCACATTTAATCGTGGGTCTACAAGATTTAAAATAAAAAGTAAAAAAACACAACAAAAAGTTTAACAAATGTATTCTTTTATGAATTATATATTTATTAAGTGACTCTGAAATGTGCAGGGACTCAGAAAACCAGCCAGTATCCCGTGTGCCCACACAGTTCAACACATCTTCGTCGCATAGAGTTGATCAGGTTGTTGTTTGTGGGCTGTGGTCCACTTCTCAGTTGCTGAATAGTGACACGCTGTTCCAGTTCCTGTATCTACAGATCCAGAGCATCTCAAACATGCTCAATGGGTGACATGTCCGGTGAGTATGCTGGCCATGTAAGAAGTGGCCTTTTATTGTGGCCAGTCTAAAGCACACCTGTGCAACATTCATGTTGTCTAATCAGCACATTGATACGCCACACCTGTGAGGTGGGGTGGATTATCTCAGCAAAGGAGAAGTGCTCACTAACACAGATTTAGACAGATTTGTGAATAATATTTGAGAGTAATGGGTCTTTTGTGTATGTAGGAATGTAGCTGCGTATGTAGTTGTGTTTATATTTTTGTTCAGTTTAGATACAGGATCAACTGTCAATGTTTCCAACTATAAAGATGTATAGAGAATAAATGCAAGAGGGCAATCACACACTGCAACTAAGTAGGGCCACCCTCAAGCTATGTGACGGAGCACTCATTAAGCCAGTAGAACAGTGTAAACTCAAAGTCAAACACGTGATTTGATGTTTCAGGTCACACAGCGTTCCCAAACACCACTCCTGTCGGCAGACACATGTCAGAAACTCGCTGAATGAGACCCATGTCATACATCAGATGGAAGAGCAGCAAAGCAGACTCTCGTCCTCAGCATCAGAACACATCATTACAGAGTAAATGGATGTTATTGAAAAAGCTGGTAGCCTGCCCGATGAGCTTAGATTGGAAATAAATTGCACCGTCACAGATGGTGGCTTGGTGGTTAGGGAGTTGACCCTGCGATCAGGGTTTGAATCCCTGGACTGCCCGTGGCATCACTGAGGTACCCGTGTGCATTGAAGCCTCCCTCTGCTCCCACTCATGTTGACCCCTGGGTGCTGCAGAGAAAATTTCACATTGTGTGCTGTGGTGTGTTCGTGCATAGTTTAAGGGCTACTTTACTTACAGCAGCTACCATGCAAGATTCCAGTTCATCTGAAAGCCAATGTTATTAATGTTATAGAAGCCATGGAAACAAGACACCACCCAAAATATCACCAAACACTCCCCTTGAATCAGCAACATGACAGAAAAACCAGAAGGGCTTTGCAGCTGTATTGATCCCAGCATTTTAACCAAGGCACTACTATCCTTGTACTATCAAAAGCCAACTTTCTGAAGCCTGCTTGGCAGGCGGCTAAGAATGCCTTTTGGCATGAAGTCTGCTTCAGAGGAATACCAGAGATGTCAGCACATGGCGGTTCAAGATTTAAAAGGTGTAGCAGTAATAGCTGATGATATCTCATTCATGGCTGTGGAAACACAAAAGAACAAGCACGGGCAGACCATGATGAGGACCTCAGAACCTCCACTGCACAAGGCAAAACAAGTAAATCGGAACTAAAAATGAAATGAAACTGTAGGAATCAAGGGTATCATACATGAGCCACCTGCTCTCTACAGGGGGGCTGTGTTTAGAAAGGGTGGGCATAACTCATATAGCCCCCCAGTGATGTCTCATCCTTGCAGAGACTCCTAGGTTTTGTGCAATTTTTCCCTCACCTTTCAGAAGGTTCAGAGATGGATGGATAAAGATGTCAAGGTTGCCACATCAACAGAAAGCTCTAAAGTTGACATCATCCTGTGCTAAAGTTTAATAATGTAAACAAGGAAGCCAGGAAGCCTCATTCTAGCGTAATGCAAGTGACCCTGGCCTTGGAGCAGCACTCTTTCCGAAGGGTTAACCTGTGGCATAAGCCTCACACCCACAGAACAAAGATATGCACAGACTGAAAAAGAATGCTTGACGATGGTGTTTGCCTGTGACAAATTTGCTCAGTATCTACTTGGCAGAGACCACCTTTCTGTACACAGTGACCACAAACCGGAATTGATCTTCAGGGAAGCTATCCTTACAGCTCCTAGTGATATAAACCTTTGGTATAATACGGAGGAAAAGACCTTCATCTAAAAGATTTTCTGTCAAGAAATACACTTTCTGACACAACATACACACAGGTCCAATCTCTAGCCATAAATTACATAAAGAGTTTAGACAACTTATCGAGGAAAAAGGAAGCAACCACAAAACAGGATCACATATGCCAGCTCCTTAGTACACAAATTGTGAAACAAAAACACTAAACGAATTACACATGGCATCCATTGTGGACATTCGAAGAGGATCTGAAAGTTGATAGTGGTCTTTAAGGGCAGCAGAATACTAACTAGGCATAACAGAAGACATCAAAGCTTTTGTCAAGAAGCCATCAAAGCATTTGCAACTCATTGTAAATATGTCCAAAGAAACCCTTATGCCCCATTAGATTCCTAATCTCCCTTGATGTATTCACTTTGAACAAAAGACATTACCCAGGAATGACAGACTACTACTCTTATGCTTAGTGACTGATACATTGCAAGACTCTACTGGCCCCACTGTCACAGCATACTGCACATGTCAGTTTATCAGGCATGGCATCCCTGTATCTATAGTTACTGACAACAGGCCCCCGTTCTCAGGGCTTGAATTACAAGCACTGGCAAAGGACTGGGACTTCAACCACATAATATGTCCGCATTTAACAGCCAAAGCAATGGAAAAGTAGAGTCAGATCAATAACCAATATATGGATGCTCCCTTGACCATCCGTATGCTCTGAATCCTTTTGTTACTGGAGAATACCTCCACTGACAATTTAGGGAGCTCTACTTTTCAAAGATATATGTCACAACACACACATACATACATATACACACACACACACACACACACACATCTAGTTGTCAAGCCAGACATACAATTCTCAGAAAAAAGGACAGCAAAAGAAAAATCAGATCTGCTTTTGAACATGTATGCCACCACATCATTCCCACTGATCAATCCCACCACAGTCATGTAATCTGCAAACGCAATGATGTGGTTTGAGCCGTGCGTTGTTGCACAATCATGGGTCAGCAGCATGAACAGCTAAACCTGGGGGTACCCTGGAAAGCCCAATCTTAACTGAGTGAGGTCTCTCTTACCCCTTTTCCTCTACACTGGTGCTGGTGCCAGGAGCCGCGTTTACATAAGGCAGGAGCTCAGCGGGAGCAGTATGAAAATATGTGACAGGCCACGCCCACTAAACAGAAACAAACATGGCCGAACTCAGTTCCTGCTTGCTGGTTGTTCTCCAAACTGTGAAAATTTATTTCAGTAACCAAATGCAGCTTATGTTTTTACCATTGAAAAAAAAACACATAGACAACAATTACGTGAAAGACTCCGCCCACCTCTCGTGACGTCACGGGTTCTCGCTACGAGACCAGCAAAGTATATTGGCCAATTCGATGCTTGTTTTCGGGCACCGGCACCAATTTTTTTTTCTGTGGAAAAGTGTTGCACTGGTTCCAAAATTGGGAACCGGCAAGGAACCAGAACGGTATAAAGGGGTATCTGTCAGGAAGTCCAGGATCCAGTTATAGAGGTAGTGTTCAGGTCCAGCAGTCTTAGCTTTCCAGTCAGATGCTCAGGATTTATGGTGCTGAATGCTGAACTGAAGTCAGTAAACAGCAATATCACGTAAGTGTTCTTTTTGTCTGTGTGGGTGAGGGCCAGGTGAACGGTGATTGTCATGGCTTCATCCAAGGACCAGTTGGGATAATATGCAAACTGCAGGGTGTCTAGTGTCAAGCTTTTTGAAGCACTTAATGATGATGGGTGTATCATCTGGATACATGATAATCCAGGCACAACACTGATGACTGATAGTGCCACTCAGTCATCTCTCACCAAAACATCTGCCAGAGAGATGACTGTGAGAACATATGCCGGCTGCTGTGCACATCATCTGAGCACATAACCAGGAATGTTTTCTGGTCCGGCAGCCTAGAGATTTCCTAACGTCAGCAATGGTCAGACAGAGCTCTTGGCTGTGGGGTGGTAGGGTGGTCCTCCACGCTGCCATGTCATTTTCTGCTGACTTAAAGCACCATCATGCAATACCACAGTCTAAGAGCTTTTCCAGGGGTTTCTTGTTGATGTCTTAGCTGAAGCAGGGTCAGGTCAGTTGTAGACGTGTTTAAGAGCTGTTCTGATACACATGTGTGCGAAGATTTGGTGTGAAGTCAAATGAAAACTACAATTCTTCACCAAAGCATTGGACCCAAAGAGGCAGCCGCAACATATCTTTGACAGAGAATAGCAGGTTATGAGGTCTATCATAGGAACCGCATCCTTTATTATTCATTGCTTCTTAGCCCCTATTTAGATGTTATTAACAGGAATAATAATATTAATCAATAATAATATTAATATCCATGGTTGTATCATGGGGATCTACTGACTGAAACAAACTTGTGGAAGCGTTAAAGGGAGAATAATAGAATATAATACATGTGGTTGTACTTGACTGAGATGGAAAGCACTGCTGTCAAGATAGGAAGCACTGCTGTCTGGTTGAGTGACACTTTGTCTCGCTTGCTGTTAAGCCAAGCACTGTTGCCACTAACCAATACATGTGGTTGTACTTGACTGAGATGGGAAGCACTGCTGTCTGGTTGAGTGACGCTTTGTCTCCCTTGCTGTTAAGCCAAGCATTGTTGCCACTAATAATTACGTCTCTGTCGACACAAATAACAAAGTCAGACATCTATTCTATTTTAAAGACTATTTTCCAAGGACGATATTCCATGATAGTCCCTTGCCATTGTCAAGGCATCCAAGGCATGGAGTTTGGCTCAAACAAATGTTCTATGACAGTCTTTAAAAGTGGCAAGCAAATCAAAAACTGAAACTGAACCCTGTAATAAGGGCTCTGGCCACCAAAACAGCGAACTAAATACAAGTGAGGTGAAGAGCAAGACTGCAAAAATAGTACTATAACCAACAAACAAACAGCTAACCAACAAACAGTTATCAACAGTTTCAGAAATTACAGGTTAAGTAAACATTAAAAAGATAAACCGCAAGACATTTAAGCTCCTGACACTGAGGGAGACAGTGAAGGCCCAGCAGCGTCTCTACTTCCTGCGGAGACTAAGGAGAGCGCACCTCCCACCCCCAATCCTCACCATGTGCATCACAGCCTGGTACGGAAATTGCAATGTTTCGGACCGCAAGACCTTACAGAGGGTTTTGAGAACAGCTGAGAAGATCATTGGAGTCTTTCTCCCCTTTGTCACAGACATTTATTCCACATACTGCATCCACAAAGCCACCAGCATTGTGGGTGATCTTACTCACCCCTCACACACACACTCTTCTCCCTCCTCCTGTTTGGTAAAAGGTAACGTAGCATACGGGCCTCCACTACTAGAACAGTGTCTTCCCTCAGGCCATCAGACTCCTTAACCAGAACTGAAAACCACATACACACACACACACACACACACACACACACACCACCACCACCAATCCCACCCCCCACCTCATCCTACCCCTTTGGAAAACTCAGACTTTAATAACCAGCTAAAACACTCTTTTCATATCACACATTCTGTAAAACACACAACACTCTGTCATGGTTTTTTATGCTGCTAGAAACTCCACAGTCATATTTATTTTCTTGTACATTTGCACTCTTGCATGTCTCTGCTGCTAAACTACAGTACTGGTCAAATACTGTACTTATCCTCAATGTAGCCATTGTCATTTGCACTAACATTGTTTTGTCCTGTCTCATTTAGGGGTATTGTTGCTCTTGTTGTGTTCTGTTCTGCTCTTGTGTTGCACCATGGTCCTGGAGGAACGTTTTTTTTTACTATGTACTGTGTACAGTATATGGTAGAAATGACTATTAAATCTACTTGACTTGACTACTTGACTTGACTAGAGGCCGGTAACAATTCAACATAACACATCTAGCTGAAAGATACAAGGATGCTCAGGAAGTACCTGCCAATCAGCAAATCAGCAGAATGTGAATTGCCAGGATGAGAGTTTGTGCTAGACATAGTGCCAACATTGGGAACACTAAATTCAGAGGGAAAAAAGCTGCAGCACATTCAATTGACTAAATGAATTCAATTTCCTTCAGTTTTATTTATTTTTTATATGGAAAGCACTTTTCCAAAGACATGGAACCTGACACTATTTTTCTCAGATAAAGGAGGAGCTGGTGCTGAGAGAGCACCACAGAGGAGGCAGCAACAAAACACAGCACATCCTCTGAACATCAGTAGGGACAAATGTGCACTGAAGAGCTGTCACTGATACCTGCTAGATATCTGCTATAATAATGATGCTGCTGCTACTCCGAAGGCAATCTCAGACTTATTCCAGTTCTAACAGGTAACAGAAAAAAACAGGCTGCAATCATTTCTCAGGGTAGTGAGTCTAACTTATATCAGATTTTACAGACTGTTTAAAGTATTTTCCGTGTTAAATTACTTGCCAACAAGACACTTTTAGACAATGATCTTATTTCTACATAACAGTTACATTTCATGTTTTTTAACTGAAACATGGCTGGAGAATAAGTGCAGTGCAACAAGTAAAATAATTTTTGATTTCTTGTGCTCTCTTTGTCATCATGGACGAATTTTAGCGAAGTTTAACGAATCCCCCTGCACAGTTACCAACCAGTTAAAACCAGTTCCTCTCAGCTCTAAAGTGTTATAGAATTTTTTAGTTGCATCAATTTACCATCACAAAATTGACAAAGCCTTAGCTGCATCTTGTCAAGCAGTGACCTAAAAGCTGAAAAAATGTCCTTCATGACTAAATTTGCTGTTAATGATGGAATATCGCTTAAAGAAGTGGGGCTGAATTGACACACTGTTCACAGCCTTTTTAAAAATTGTTTTTAAATGTTTAGCATTTGAGATTTTGCTAACTGTGAGCTTTCTTCTGCCAGACAGGTCCTCTGCATCACTAAATACTGCTGTTCTCCAACCCCTCTTGAATAAGAGAAACCTGGGTTCCTTCACACTTCACACTTGTAGATTAGATCTCCCATTCTTGGGCAAGAATATTTAGAAAGCAGTTTCCTTCATCAGCCTTCCATCAACATCATAGTACTGAAACAGCTCTTATAAAGGTATGAATGACATTCATATGAATATAGACTAAGGTAAAATAACTGTTTTGGTCCTGCGAGTCAGTGCAACCACTGACACTGCTGATCATAAAATACTACTAGGCAGAAAATTAGGATAGAGTCTCAAAAACAGTCCTCAGATGGGTCAGGATATACTTTCCTGAGGTCATTTAGTCTCCATTGAGGCTTATGAAAAAGAGAAAACTGTGTTGGGCCCATTTTAACAATTTCAACTAAATTCTCTCCCTCTCCAAGAGCACAATGTGACCTACCATATCTATATCACATTGAAGTCTAGCTCTTTCACCAAATTATTTTAGCCCTATAGATGCAAAGCAATTCCTCCGGGTTGAAGAAAGTTGTATGATTCTGATTCTAAAAGAGATTGTGCCTTGAAAAAGTAAATGGCTGAATGCAACAAAATGTCCCTAAATTAAGTAGATAGTACTGGTTGGGTTTCAAAGTAGGAAGGGTCCAGCTTAGTATCCATCTGAAATCTAGGGCTATAAAGACTACAACCCATGCCAACATTCCTGGTGTAAATTTAATTTCAGTAAAAATAATTTCAGTGACCATATTAAAGCTATAACTAAATTTCAAGAACATAGGTAAGGTCAAAGATCTCGTTTCAAGGCAAGAGTAGGACAAGCTTAGTCATGTAGCTTACTGTGTGCTGTGTTCATGTATAAGGGGCCACTTTACTTCATATTCTAAAGGTTTAGCTATTGTAAAGCTGTGATGAATACTGAAAGGAATCCAAACGCAGAGTAGCAAAAATAGTAGATTTATTGACAAGAATAAAGTCCGCAAAAGTCAAAAACCAGAGGATCCAAGAAAACAATCAAAGTGAGTCTGTAGAGAAAAAAGGGGAAGTCCAAAAAGCAGAAACAGGTCGGTAACAAGAATCAGAAACAAGATAAGCAGGCTTGGTAACTAAACAAGGCTAGTATACTTCGCACTGTGTCTTTGTCAGCACTGTCTATATAGTTCCTGCCCCCTAGTACTCAGGTGAGGCCGATCTCTGCCTAATTGGTCTGGAGGAAGTCCTGGAGTGAGGTTCAGGATTGGGCTGTTCCATAGAGCCTGCTTGCCACTCCCCTTCATCTCCTGTGCCAGGCCTTACAAAAGCTCTTCTTGCCGGCCTTCCTAAAAAAGACTATTAGAGAACTAAAGCTTGTTCAAAAGATTGCTGCTAGAATTATAACAAAACCAATAAAGACAACACACTCAGTATTGAGCTTCAAAATTAAATTATCACTCAAAGTTCATAAATCACTTAATGGCTTGGGATTTTTCTGAAAAGTTTGATGAATATATAATAGTCCGCAAGTGGAGACCAGATGTGAGATTAAACGGGGTGTATTAGTTTTAGTCAATATGCTGCCCACTGCTGGAACCAACTCCCCATGAAGATAATATCTGATTATTAGGGATCCAAGCACACAGTGCTGAGGATCCCTATGGTTTTAGTCCGATTTTAACTGCATGGCCTTTTTGGCCAGAACAAAAACCGCATGGCCTTGCAAGTTGGCAGGTACATGCGGTATTCCAGCCGCTACTCAGGCACCAACAGCCAACAACATTGTGCCAATAGGTGGTGCTATAACAAACACTTTTGTGTTGTCTCAGCAACTTTGAACCATAGGTCCAATTTTCAAAATTGTTGTTGCATATTAGTCGTTGAAATTAGCTGAATCAAATGAGACCATGTCAACTGATTTTTGCTAATTTACATAATATGCGAAACATTTGCGAATTAGTCCCTGGTTTTTCGACAAATCTGCACAATTGCATGGCCACCATGTGCACAAACTGCATGGCCGCCATAAGCAAATTAAGCTATTACTCACAAGCTCTTGGTTCAAAGCTTACCAAACTTCATAAACCCATGCAAGGCATCACTCAATGGCAGTACACCAATTTATATCCATATTTACCACTTGGTGGCTCAATGACAAGACACAAAGCACTTATAGCATGAAATTATCTCTATCTCTCCAGCTGTGTGACTAATGAGCTTACAAACTTGTGTTCCATATCAGACATTGCATCATGTGACCATATCATGATATACATGGCCGATATCAGCCAAAGGGGTTCCAATATCAGTCAAAGGGGTACATACGAGACATAGAAATAAAACAACTGATTTGCATACAATCCTGATGGATGTCAGCTTAAAACCTTTTTTATGTTTTACATAACTTACATAACTTTCTTTTATAATAATTTGCATTATTAGAAATTTAATTTGAATGATTCAAAAATTGTACTTTTGCAACCAATCTTAGGTTTGTCAAGTCAACTCAGGCAGATTTCATAGTCATTTCTACCATATACAGTCATACCTCGTTATTCACGAGGGTTGCGTTCCAAGAGCACCTGCGCATAATGGAAAACTGCATTGTTGTGTTTTGGTAAAAAAAAATCCTTAAAATGCCTATTTTATAGTGTAAACCCTAGATATGCCCCCAAATATGCTCCCAGAACACTTTAATTTCATTTTAAACTCAGAAAATGTGATGTGTAGTGTACAGTTTACACTGAACTCCTGCAGTGCTAGAATGTAAATACCGATATTACCGATGTACAGACTGCACTGTAATTCATACACGGCATTTTCTTTGGTATGCCTGTTGTTTTCTTTTGTATACGCAGGGTAAATACAGTAATAGAATAGTTTATTTCGTGGCAATATATAATTCTGAGCTGCATTGCCAGAAGGTGCAGGGTGTTTGGGCGGCAAATTGAAACAAAAACAGGAGGGCAGCATCCAATAACTGGAAATTTAGGTGAATTTATATTTGGATTACTATTTATGTTTAAAGTAAATAATATATTTTTAATAATTTAAAACTACAATGAGTAAAAAAAAAACATAATGCCATGAAAAAAAATCAGAGAATATTTGCAGGTTCTGTGTTGTTTTGAAGATTTGCACGGAAAACGAACAGTTTGGTTCTCAACAAAAATCTGTGTGTGACTGAATCCGCAAGTCCTGTCCGCATAAAACTGGGGGATTACTGCACACAGTACATAGTAAGAGTGAAACAACATTCCTCCAGGACAATGGCGCAACACAAGAGCAGAACAGAACAGAACACAAGTGTAAACAGCACACAATACAAGAGCAGCAATACCACTAAACGAGACAGGACAAGACAACATTCAGTGCAAATGAAAATGTCTACATCGAGGTGAAGTACAGTATTTGATCAAACTGTATTTAAGCAGCAGTGATGTGCAAGGATGCAAAACAGAGTTTTTGTGTGCAAAAATATGCATCAATAAATATGTGCAATTTAGAACAGCAATAAGTATAACTGTGCAGTTTGTAGCAGCATAAAAACCATGACAGAGAATGCTGTGTATTATACAGAATGTGTAATATAAAAACAAGTATTTTAACTGGTTATTAAAGTTGTACAAGTGGGTAGGGTGAGGTGGGGGCGGGTGTGTGTGTGTGTGTGTGTGTGTGTGTGTGTGTGTGTGTGTGTATGTGTGTATATGTGTCTTTCCGTCCGGTCAAAGAGTACGATGGCATGAGGAAAGAAACTGTTCCCCATTCTAGTAGTGGAGGCCCATATGCTACAGTACCTTTTACCAGATGGGAGGAGGGAGAAGAGTGTGTGTGAGAGGTGAGTGGATGCAGTGTGTGGAATAAATGTCTATGACAGAGTGAAGAAAGAGTCCAATGATCTTCTCAGCTGTTCTCACAACCCTCTGTAGGGTCTTCCAGTCCGAAACATTGCAGTTTCTGTACCAGGCTGTGATGCATCTACTGAGAATACTCTCTATGGTCCCTCTCTATTGTTGAGGTTCCACGTGAGATTCTCCGTGATGTGAACACCAAGGAACTTGTTGCTCTGGACGATCTCCACTGAGGAGCCACCGATGCTCAGCGGAGAGTGATCATGTTGTGCCATTCTGAAGTCAACAACCATCTCCTTTGTTTTCTCCACGTTCAGGGACAGGTTGTTTGCTCTGCACCAGTCCGTTAGCCGTTTCACCTCCTCTCTGAACGCCGCCTCATCGTTCCCGCTGGTCATACCCACCACAGTTGTGTCATCAGTGAACTTGATGATGTGGTTTGAGCTGTGCATTGCTGCACAGTCGTGGGTCGGCAGCGTGAACAGTAGAGGGCTGAGCACACACCCCTGGGGGCCCTGTGTTAAGCGTGGTGGTGCTGGAGATGTTGCATGGGGATGATGGTGGTGGTTTTGAAGCATGCTGGGATGACAGTGTCCTATTTTCACAATTTTTATCTTACATGAATCAAAAGAGGTCCAAATCAAATATTTATCAAAAACATTTAGAACTTTTTGAACAGCATTGCCAAGACCTGCGAGTACATTCACATGAATGTGACGCAATTGACTCTAATGGGCCTACATTGCTAAAGCTGGGTGGGTTTGATCTGCACCAACTTTGGTACAGATGTATAATGCGTTAATGACTTTGTCAGTAAATAGAGACTTCTATATCATGTTCCCTTTCCTCATTGTAAAACCTTCAGACGCTACAAGTTCTAATTTGTGGTACCATCACTTCAGCCAATTTCTGCAAGTATTAAAAACATATGAAATATTGTCTCTCTGCAGCAGTTACTCAGTGTTGCACCATACTTTTTAAATATAATTTGGAGAAAAAGCAGGTGCCAAGTTTCAAGAACATCGGCCACTGGAAGGCGCTACAACAGGATATTTGGATTTCTTATACGTACTTCATGAAAAGCCTGTGCAGCTCAAAACATTTTAACCTGTCAGCATTGCCTTGCCTTACATTACCTAGTCTTACCTTGCCTTACTAAGCATCACTGAAGGGAAGAATGGCAGGGAAAGCTCTATAAAAGCATGACAATGAAACACGGGCAGAAACCGAGGCTCAAAAGGAGGAAAGCATCATACTGTGGGTTACAGCAGAAGCAGCTGGGATACATGCTGGACAGGATTACAAGCAGAATGATAAAGATTCCTTCTGAATGGTAAACCAGTGACAGGCCTTGAAGAAGTCTGTCAGTGATCTCCGAAAACAGCACAAAAAACATGTAATTTCTGATCATATATTATGGTTTTTATTAAATTATGCCTGGAATATTTGAAACTAAAGGCTCCGGAGTGGTTACAAATTTGGATATACACAAAAAATAAACATATTTGGATTACATTACAGTTGGAAACAATTAGTCTTTTTGTAAAAAAAAAAATGCATATTTTACAAAGGGCTACTTATATCTGGTATATTTATTTACTACTAGTTATTTATAAGTTAATTTTCAGTTACAAAATGTTACATTCATGCTAAAACTTGGAGACATTTTACTAGTATTAAAAAGATTTGACCTTTTGTGTTGTGTTTGTGTTGCAGTGTAACAACGTCTGTATTGTACAATAAATAACTGATTAATTTTAGCACTGGTGTTGGAACCTTTACAATACAGGTGCATGCCTACAATTGTGTCTTGTAAACTGTCCATTTGTTATATGTGAACACACAATTTTGTGAACAGCACAAAATTCTTTCTCTGCATTGAACCCGTTCATCAAGTAAAGTAGTGGGCACAGAGGGAGCACAGTGTGGGGAGGGTACATTGTTCAAGGGTACCTCAGTGGTGCCACTAGCAGTCCTGGAATTCAAACCCACACTCTTTTGATTGCGGGGCCAGCTGCCTTACCACCAGGCCACAGTAAGTACACATCATCCACAGAGGACGAGTTAAATATGGCAATAGTCAAAAAACATAAATTCTAGAACTTTACCCCAATATTTTATATTTAGCAAATAGACCGTTATTGTACTTCGAAATGTGTTCTCTGTAGAGATGCTTATTCTACTTCTACATGTATGTGTGGAACCAAAGGGTTCTTCACATTACTGCATTCAATTAAAAAAATGGATTGTACAAACAATCACTCTTTGAATTGTTCTTCAGGAATCCTTTTTACAAGCAACTTTACAAATTTTTTAAAGAAAAAATCAAACCTTCATCGGTCTAATACATGGTCCAGATGCCACCCCTGTTCAGTAATGCAGTCTGCATAATGTGAGCACAGCAGGACCCAAATAATCTATAAAAAGTACAGTCTACAGTCTTGGCAATTGCAGAAAGAGCAGACAGAGAAACACGAAGAGCTGTGCTGTGCACTGATTCGAGACTTTTTATCCCTCTAATTGTCTATGATTTTCTTTTCATATTCATGAATGCTGTGCATGCAGGGTGTATTATAGTGGCCTAGAACACAAGTTATTTGAGGCTCTCTTGCCACAGAAACGCTCTCAAAAATGACTTAAATGCAGTTTTGCAGACATTTGAAATGAAGCAAAATGAAACTACATTGGCAATTCTTGTATGAAACTAGACCACACTTACTGACTTATTGGGCTCCACAGTGAACCACAAAGAAATGAATTACTCCTTCATCAGCTGATCCCATAATACTAGAGTTCAGTTCAGGGACACTATTTCTCCTAACCTCTTACCGTTCAAGTTTAATTACTACCATTCATGTGTTGCTCTGGAGTTTTCCCATAGCCTCGGGTTAGCCCTAATTGGCTCATTTAAAAGTTTTAGAAGTTGGTTTTTAATTGAAGTTGTTTTATCTGCAATCATATATTAATGGCAGAGGAAATCAGATAATGATTTTCAGTTTGAAGCTCTAGGTTTGGATTAATTGTTAAAACGAATTCACAGGGTTTGCAGGGTGCACTTCTCCTTTAAACTGTGTTGAGAAATATCTTGCAAGAACAGAATGAATCGCCAGCGTTCAAACGTCATAGGACCACATCGCACATGAACTTTGTGACAATTTTATGGTGGTCAGTTTCGTACTACATTCAAAAATCTCATTAGATCTTTAATCTAGTTACATTTCATTAATGCTGAAGTTCAGTCCTGGTCTTGTGTGTGTGGAGGCTGCATGTTCTCCTTGGGTGGCATGGGTTTCCT
Organism: Brachypetersius gabonensis; assembly: GCA_037577145.1. NCBI lineage: Eukaryota > Metazoa > Chordata > Actinopteri > Characiformes > Alestidae > Brachypetersius > Brachypetersius gabonensis. The sequence continues at coordinate 4,510 of JBBJLR010111881.1, read as the reverse complement.
CCAGGGTCTCCGGTTTCTTGCATAGTCCAAAGACATGCATGTGAGGTGAATTGTGGATTTTAAATTGACTGTAGGAGTGTGTGTGTAAGTGAATGTGTGTGTGGGACCTGTGGTGGGCTCAGGGTGAGTCCCTGCCTCATGGTCGTTGACCCCAGGATAGGTTCCGGGTCCCCACAACCCTATTGAGGACTGAGCGGTTACAGAAAACTAATGAATTTCTTCAAAGTTCATTAATTGATTTGAGAGGAGAAACCTTAAAACAGTTATACTAAAAATGGTTTCATTGCATGGAAGCAATTGACTGATGGGAATTTGCAGCCTAAGTGAACATCTTGAATTTCGTCATGTTCCTAAAGCCATTCTTGAACAATTTTTGCAGTGAGTGCATGTGGCATCCTGGTTCCACAGTGCATTTTTCTTCAAAAACTCTCTGTTCACTTATGTTTCTAATGTTGGGGCTGATCTGGAAGTTCTGCAGATGGTGTTCTACTAACTTATTTGGATTTACAGTGAGGCATCTGTGAGAGAAGAAACAACAAAGGGACATTTCACTAAGAGTGAAGGAGTTGCTCAGGACTACAGCATTTTAGCAGCAGTCTGACTCACTCCGGTCTCTAGTGAGCTGTGAGCGCACATGAAGGGAGGGGTAGGGCGCCAGATAAGCCACCAGATGTGCCTCATTATTGGTTTCTGTCAGTTCCTGAAAGGTAAAGCTGTTGTCGGTGGGGCTGAGGTACATACAGCCTTTTGCTGATGTCCTGAAGCACCAGAGGAAGAGGGGGACATGTGTTCAGTATTATTACAGCCTAGACTGGCAATTTACCATTGATTCCATTGACCTTATCGACTGGGACGTTATGAGTTTTTAATCACCTGTCTTTCATTTCCTCTGACTCAGTTTGGGCCAGGCTTACCTGTGAATCCTGTTAAAATGTTTGATACGTCTTGCCGCCTTCCAAATTCTCTGATTTCTTATGTGATCACCATGAAACCAGTACAGTCCCTTGCAACCACAGTGTAAAACAGGCCTATTCAACTAGCGGCCCGCAGACCGGATCTGGCCCACAAGACTGCCAGTAAATCAGTGTGTGATTCTTGTGATTTAATAAAGTTATGGGTTTTGGATCATGATTGGCTGGTAGTCCCCTGCAACTTTTGCCAAGACTGATTATCTGCTGTGTTGTATAAAATTAACCAATCCGAGCACAAAAGTTGCCAAATTATTAGCCAATCGCAGCCAAAAGAGGCAGAATTTGTCAGAAAATGGGCAGATCAGAGTTGGCAGTAACGAAGGAGAATCCAGTCGCACACACAGCGAAAAGAGAATCTTTGTAGTTTTAGTTCGGTGATGTATCTACTCTAACGACTTTAATGGTTAAAATTGTTTGATGGTTAAAGCAGCACTGACACAGTGCTGGACTGGCCACCGGGCTGATGGTAAATTTGGGCCGGTGCGGAATCAGACCCCTCCCCCCGGATAAACGGGCCCCAGGAACTATAGCCTGGACGGCATGAAATTCTGTGGCCCCCGAACCACCAGTGATTTTCATATCCAGCCCACTTGCTACTGAAGTTGAATTGCCTTCGTGTAAAACATAGAAACACTGATTTCCACACTCCCTCAAGATTCCTCATTTGGCAAAGTATTACACTTCGTATGCGCAATCAGTCAGTTCAGTGTAAAATAAACAGGGGGTACTCTGAATGATGTTAGTGGTCTGCCAAAAATGTTATACTAGTGACAAAATCAATCCTTCTGCACTGGTGCAGAATAATACTTTGTCTTTTGTTGTTAATTTAGCCTTACTTCTGGTGTATTATACAAACATACAATGCTATTATATACCCTCTTATTCCCAGAAACCAAAGAAAAAGCAAAGAAAAACATAAACGAGTTCCAGAGGTAACAAAGACAAAACCCCAGCAAACACTAAGGGTAAATAAACACAACAAACTTGAGGGGAAAACCTAAACATCTAAACTAAACTAAACTATAATCAAAATTAACAAAAATACAAGCAAAACGGAATGAGCAATTACAGAGTAACAAGGGGGCAGGGCTCAGGTGAGGCTAAGAACAAAACTACACATCCTCACATGAAACGCATGCACATGAAGAATGTAAACAACAACACAGACATGAAAACAGGAGGAAGACAAAACATAAAAAAACATAAAACAAAACAAAAAGCCAAGAAACCGGAAAGGATTTTTATGATATCAAAATATCCTTCACAGAGTTTTATTTCTAAAAAACAACATCCTATGTATGGTTTTATTTAAATACTTCATTAAATGTTTATAACTGGTACAGTTAGTGGCCTGGTGGTTAAGGAGTTGCCCCTGTGATCCGAAGGTTGAGGGTTCAAATCAAATGACTGCTAGTGGCAACACTGAGGTACCCATGAGCAAGATACCACCCTCCCACACACTGATCCCTGGGTACTACGTCACTGGCTGCCCACTGCTTATCTTGGTGAACGGGTTAAACGCTGTGTGCTGTGATGTGCTGTGTTCACGCATGACTTTACTTCCACTGAAGGACATTTCACAAGGTAGGACACGGAGTTACGCTGCTATTTCTGGGATACAGATGGCACAAAACAGTTCTGCCACCCCTGCACTCCAATTAACTCACTCAACAAGTGAAACTGCTGCAAGTGAATTCCTGAATGTTTGGCATTGCACACTTTTACACAGGTTATGCATGTAAAAATGATAAACGAATATGTTATTTAAAACACGCAACACATAGTAAACTCTTATAAAGGGCTGTCTTGGACATGAAGGTGTTGTACTCCAGCCCCTTCTTTGTGCCATCAGTTCTGGAGAATGTAATGCCAATGCATGTCCGTACGTTTGTCAATAGACTGCTTCATTATTCTGCTTTTAAAAAATAGAAGCAGATTTTTCGTCAATAAAGTTCAGGCTGTAAGGTCTCTAAGTGTCTTCTTGATTTGTTGGGTCTAATACTGTCAACTTCCAGAGTTTTCAAACCTATAAGAAGATTTGCTTCCTCATAGATCCTTTTAGGCACTTGCCTTGTTTTTCTCAGAAGCACTGTTTTTTTTGTTTGTAACTGATCAATTTCAGCCCTCTAAGGCCCTCTCAGCAGTGCGCAGGTTGCTGCCATAGGCGATGTGAATTCTTGTATGTTAACACACTTGTTACTTGTCCATGGAGAAGCTGTGGTTCTTTTTTTGTTCTGGCCCTGTTGAGCTGCCAGGTCCATCATTAAAAGTCTAAATTGTCCATTTGTCATACATGAATGCATCTTGGCATGAACCCTTACTCAAGGGTACCTCAGAGGTACCCCAAACATCTCAAGGGACTGGCCAAACAAGGACATGAACCCTGATGTCTGATGTCACTGGGAAACACATTTTTCTGAAAGGTCTGTTTCATTGCAATTTTTTATGTTTCTTAGTCAAGTTTGGCTGATTCAGAAAATCACATCAGTTTTTCCCTACCTTCAATGGTTCTAGAGATGTATTTCAGGTGTATTTTTCATTAAAAGGTTGTTGTAATACTACTATTATTTTCATTAGTCTCACTGATGCATGTGTCTCACTCTCATTGTGTGAGAGTTGTACAACAAACAACATATTAATATGCAAAAAGGTATAAGTAGAATAAAAGACAATGTCAGCCGAGCCACCAGGTTTACTTTTTTCTAAAAAGGATGTTTCTAACGAAACCCCTGAAGCTACATGAAAATAAACGATATCAGCGTGCCGAGATTGTGTAAGAAACACTACAAAATGTAATGAAACAAATTTTTGTTGCATGTTGTGTTCTACAAGCTGAGCTATCCAGCCCCCAGAGGTCAGCCAAACTACTTAGCTTATCAAGTGTTTTTACTAACCGTTGTTGGATCATATCTCATAGATAATGACTATTTTGTGTCTTAAACTGGGCATGCATTTTTTTGGATTTCTTGTTTTTTTATGACTCACAACTCACATTGCACAACATTGTACAGTTTCAACACCAGAAACACCATGTTAGCAGGTTACAAAAACTACAGCAAAGGTAATAAAAAGAGATATAAAAGCTTATATCAAGAAAGAAGGGCAGGCTTATTATATATAGGAAGCTAAAGCTAGTTTTTTAAACTACACAGTGTTAGCAAAAAAAAAAGATATTGCTCTCTTGTCCCTTTTGTTTAGCAGCTAGATAAAACAGAGGATGAAGTGTTTTCCTATCTATTACACGTCTATAACGAGAGCCTGATGAAAAAAAATCCTAAATTATCTAAAAATTAGATAATTATTTTTCAAGCTGTGACCCTGAAATAGCTTTGATAAAGACATTTGCTTGGCAGACGGTTTTTACAAAGCTATCCAGATGTTGTCCCTGATTTCCAAATGACATTTAAAGCAAGGTCATAAGCGTTGATCACACCTGACTTTTCTCAACACTAACAATGTCTATTTACAGTGTTTTGCTACAGTCTTGCTACAGTCTTGCTACAGTCCTCCATCAAGAGTAGAAAAATCGATGCATATAT
>JBBJLR010111866.1:0-21570 GCA_037577145.1 Brachypetersius gabonensis | reverse complement strand
TGTGTGTGTGTGTGTGTGTGTGTGTGTGTGTGTGTGTGTGTGTGTGTGTGTGTGTGTGTGTGTTTGTGTGTGTACATATTTACCTGCGTGTCTGCCCTGGGATAGCCCCCCAAACCCGAAACCCCCCTCCCTGTGATCCTGGTTAAAGGTAAAGTGGCTTGAATAATTAATGAATAGATAAATGCTCTACATCCTTCTAACTTGACTTGGCCTAAATATGGACACTAAAGCTGCCTCCTAAATATGGATACCAATTCTGGCCTCCTCTCCAATTTCAAAGCTTGTTCCAGTGTCCTTCCAGTTGAAATGATCTGGCACCACATTGTGACACTGCTTATGCTGTTTTGCTCAGTTTTATCCATGAACTCCATAGACATATGTCAGCAAACCCCAGCTGTTACTTTGACACAACACACAGCGCTTCAATGGGACTGTACATAAGCCATCAATGGTTAAAAGCCCGTCATATCGAATGCCAGACAGCACATGCTTTCATTCATAGTCATTTCTGAGTACAGATGGTGTAGAGGAAGAAATTCAGCTTCAAGCACTCTCATCAGAAAATGAACCATAAAATCATTTTTAACTCTCTATGGCATGGCCCTTAGGCAAGCAACCCTATTTTTGGCCCTCACACCTACTCTTCGTTTTTTATTTTTAGTTCTTTATTTTCCAATGTCACATGGCATCTGTACCCAATAATACGAGATCTATAAAAATAACCACATGTTAACCAAACTCCACAGTTTCATCCTTCCTAGAGACGAAATGCAGTCCTTTTTCTATGCGGTGCCCATAACCTTTCTACAATGACCTTTATGCTGGTCTTCAACTGTTTTACTTTAAAGACTTGAGTACAACAGAGAGAGCGCTGTGTTTACTTCTAAACCTGGCTGAAATGTTGAACAAGCTGGATGATTCTGAAAGTCTGAATAATCGAATCCCTTTCAGAGAGAAGAGGGTACAATTCTTTACATGCCTTGCACATCTCTTTCAAAGCATAGTGTACACAATCCATTGAACGGGCCAAACTTTAGAATCAAACCTGGATAAAGATGTAAATATGGATGCTTAGGCTTAAGCCCGTTTTCAGGAAACAACAGCTTTCTGGAATCTAAATACTCGTGAATGAGAAATGTCCAAGTAAGCAACTGGAGAAACAGAAATGGTCTGAGCACAAATCATATCAACAATGTCTTTCAGCTGCTGAGTTAGTTGCCAAACATCATCTGATGTATCTTGCAATCTGTCAGCAATAATCACAGGCCAGAGTCTTAAAAAATTCCAGTTCGGAAAGACCTGACCTACAAGCCTACATCCTACAGAGCTGAATTAGATCTATTTTAATTTAATGTAATGGCTTTTTTACTTGTACAGTTCGGAGTACCAACTGTTCAACTGCTGAATTGCACATCTTGATGGTGTGTGGTGCATGGCTCTAGCACTCGACTCAGTCTTGGACTTGAGACATTTTTATATGGTCTCAGAGTTGTCTGGCTGGTATCTGGACTCTCACTTGTCTTGGTTGTGATGCCTGACCATTACACCATCAGGCACTTTAATGAGGTTGCATTCAAATATGTAAAGTTGAATAATTTGGTGCCACCTTTGCAGTTATAACAGCTTCCACTCTTCCTGGAAGGCTTCCTACAAGATTTTGGAGTTTCTGTGGGAATGTGTGCCCATTCATTCTGTTGAGCTGATATTGGACAAGAAGCCCTGACTCACAATTTCCTTTCCAGTTCATCCCAAAGGTGTTGGATGGGGTTGAGGTCCTGTGGACCAGGAAAGATCTTTCACTTGAAACTCATCCATCCACATCTTTATGGAGCTTGCTTTGTGCACTGGGGTACAGTCATGCTGGAACCGAAAACGTTCTTCCCCAAACTGTGTCTACAAGGTTGGAAGCATGACATTGATCAAGATGTCTTGTTCAAGATGTCTTGATATGCTAAGAGGTTTTGCCCTCCTCTAGAAGAAAGGGGCCTTGCCCAAACCCTGAATAATAGATCTATATGGTGTTTCTTGTTGCTCTCAAAAAGACTTTCTGCTAGCAACATGTCTGTATGACGGTTTTGTTGCCATGAATATCATGATATATTATATCAATAAAAGCACATAGAATGGTCAACAAAACAAAAGCAGTCTTGGTCCCGACCTTAGACTCGACAAAGGTGGTCTTGACTACTCTAGAGCGTTGGGCCACGCAACTTTGGGTCATCTCCACTAACCCAGAGAAGCTTTCTCTCCACACAACATAAAGAGGTGCATGTGATTAACATCTGATTGAATTGGGTGGGGGTGGCAGATAGACAGCCCGAGTCTTGTGTTTAGTTTTTGCGGAACCCAAAGGGTTTATAGCTTCAAATGTATTTTGATATAAGGACTATGTTAGGTTTCCAGGAAAAAGTTTTCATATTTAAATACTTGGCTATCGCTGCTTTCAGTAATCTAAATTAGACGATGCTGCTCAGACATGTATTCCTGCCAGGAAGCTGAATTTAACAAGCATCTCAAAGTTTCTCTATACAGTATGCAAATCTCACACTGCTGAAACAATGTAGCCATATGTGGCCCGGACCACCTCTGAAAGTGGTCTGAGGGATCAGATCTCCTGGGTGCTTTCACACCGTGCTTAGACCTGTCCACTCGTGATCGGATCACCCAAGACGCACGTTAATGCCAGCTGTGAACAGGGCCTGGGTCCTTCTCAGGGGCCCTGTATGACATGAGGAGAACAAATCAGACTCCTTCACTGCATCAGATTTTTCCAACCTTCAGAAGCAGGCTTTGTTTATTTAAAGTATATGACTCTTCTGTCCTTGCTTATTTTATACTCTGAATAGGCAGAAAAGAAACTGGCCGTACAATTTTAGATAAAACAGTGAAACATTCCTGAACAAACAAAACCTCTGTTTCATGTCTACAACATGTGGCTCTACAGTCGCATCACTGATTTCTGCATGCAAACCAATCAGAACGATCAGAAGCAGAAAACTTTACAGAGGAAATTATTTATGTTATGACTGCACAGTCACACGGAGAACAATTAGATATAAAGGCTTAAATAAGTCAAATTAAAACTCAAAAGTACTGCTAAGGTAAAACAACGTGTCCCTTCTCGTCCTCTCGGGGCTTCAAGCACGGCTCGTCTTGAGCCTCCGCTGCTCAAAAGAAGAGGGAAACATGCGTCAAGGCTCTTCTCAGTCTTGGTCCCCCAGTGGGGGAACGAACTCCCTCTTCCGATCAGATCTGTCCCTCACTGTCTAAAGACGCACCTCTTCAAGGAGTACCTTGGGGACTAACTATGTCTCTCATTTTGCTTGCTTTTTTCTTAAAAACACATCTGAGTTGCAGCAGGTTATTATACAGATGTATGTATGTGTGACGGGGAGAAGTTATAGAGTCCGATGGACTCAGGTCTAGACAATGTTTTCCTTTCAGCCACAGTTTCTAAGTTGTCACAAACTACTGAGCCCGCTTTGATCAGTTTGTTGAGTCTGTTTGTGTCTGCCACTTACTTGCTGCCACCCCAACACACTACAGCTTAAAAATGGTGCTGGCCACTACAGACTCATATTCCATGTACGCACCATGTTATTGGTACTCTTTAACATCCCCCCCTCTAATGGACAGGTGGCAGGAGATCCTGATCCTCTCAGGTCCACCACCAGTTCTTTTGTCTTTTTGATGCTTAGTTGCTGATGATTCAACTCATACCAGTCAACAAAACTGTCCACAGCTTTTTTTTTTTCTTTTTTGTTATGTTCTTTACATAAGAATAAAAGTGACAGCAGAGCTCAAAAATGTACATGAGCACTCGACAGGAATGAACTGATTAAAGCCACCGTTTTGTTAAATGTACACAATTTTGTGTAAATTACCCCAATTGTTGTGACCCACATATTATCAATCAGTCAAACCCTGTTCGGTGGCCTAGATTCGCCAACATATAATGGATATTGCGTGCCTACATCATTATACTTTTGCCTTAAACTTGAATAAGTATTTCTTATCAGTAAGACTAGTATAACAGTGCAGTATATTATTTTCTATCAGTACATTAGCCTGACTATCAAGTAATTAGAGATAAAAAAAAGACAAAGCATTTTCTATGACCATCCTAGCTGTCTAGAACCAGCAATGTACATTCTGGCGGTTCCTGTTTGGATCCGATCTTGTTTGTGAATGTACTGTGGGAAAATGATGTGTGGCTTCTGGCACTGTTTGATACTGCATTTATAAAAATGAACGTATAGACCTAATCCAGGCTTCAAGACAGAAACTGCCGCTATTGTTTCTGTCGTACAGTGTCAGGAATCATATAAGAAAATGTGTTTTAGGCTGATGATAATTAGTGAGCTTCCATTGTTGGACACATTAGCTGGTGCAAAAAAAAAGAAGCAAACTCCAGAAATCAAACATGTCTCGGCTGCTCCGTTGTGTCTCAGCTGTCTGGGGAAATTTTGTGATTTTATTTTATTTTTTCTGATTTATCGCACAAAGTATAAATCGTGTCAGTGACTGCTTGTTTTGACCTTTGCTCTTTTCAGCCGGCAACATCCTCCGCGACACCTCCTGAGCCGTTTTCCCAACATTTCCTGTCACCGGCGTCCTAGGCCACAAGAGGGGGGCGAGAGGAACACTGGCAGCTATCGATTTATCTGTCAGCAGCTTTAGCATGTACTTGGTGGAAGAAAGTGAACCCCTTACCCCCACCCCTCTCCCTCCTCTCAACCATGGGAGCAATGACAGAGTGACGGACTGAGCAGCCCTGTTTTTTGTCACATCACAGCCTCAACTGAGCCTCAACTGATTGCAGATCAGTGCACAGTGGCATCTTCCTTTACAGAAAGAGGGACTAGCACCATGTCTGTCTGAGAAAGAGGAGGGGGGACTGGAGGAATAGAAGGATGGAGAGATGGAGGACATGATCAGGGTCATTTTCTTGCCCTTGTTCCCTGACCTGTGTGCTTGTGTCCTCTGGGATAGACAGGGAGCTGAGAAGTGACTGAAAATAGGCTTTACATGGGCTTCAGATTGCTGAGAGCCTGCCTTACTTGTTTTTTAAAAGGTGTAAAGCGTGACGTAATGTTCCCTTCTTTTTTGTAGTTAAAATGAATGTGCAAACATTTTAAACATTTCAAACTGCCGTGCCTCGTACAGACCATGTATGTAAATGAAACAGAAAAATATCCCATTTTTTTAATTATAAGTATTTTCCTAATCTTAAAATATTCAGCCTGCAGCAGCTCATCCCTGCCAGTTTAGAATATTTCTGCAAGAAATGCAAGAATTCATTTAAAAATTTAGGACAGCCAATCAGAGCAGGGTTAATTTACACATGTAAGTTTTAGTCAGGTACAGTAACAAAAATAGGCTGCTTCTATGGGTTAAATAAATCCTATTTTAAAAGCTGAAACTACTTTTGGTATGAAAACCTACACAAATTTCATAAAGGTATACAAGCGGGAAAAATAAAGCATGCAAAATGTAAGTTGCAGGCCTATCACAGGAACAGTTTGGTGAAAAATTTCTCAGCTTTTGCTTTTTAGCCTCATTCAGGCCTCCCTGCGCTGCAAAGTGTAGCATCAAAGACTGAAAGGGTTAACGAGTTAATTGGTTGGGAGCATGGAAAACACTTAACTGTGCAAAGTAGTGGGACCTCCAGGGTCACAGTGGGGAACCTCTGCCCTAAGTCACTCAAGCAAGAAATGTTTGGTGCTTTTATAATTTTGAGCAGGAGCTTTGAGGCCAGTGCAGCTCACAACAAGTGGAAACTCCCAACGCTGTAAGTAACACTGTTCAAAATTTGGACAAAACACTGTAACATATTAGGATGTTTACAGTTCTGACCTAAAATTAAAAACCATTATTTAATCTGAAGTGGAAAATTGACCTGAAAATTCTGCTTATCATCCCCAAGGGGTTCAATTATAGAGTAGTGAAAATTATATATATAAAAAAAAATGTATATATATATATATATTTTAGAACACCCCCAATATTTCTGGTTTTTTTTGTATTGAAATTCAAGCGGCTCAATGTCTCTTTCACGCTTCTGAAGTAGCTAGATGGGGTTTGGTCTGGAGACTTCTGGACACTCGGTTTTCCAGCTTGCCATCTTGTTCTTTTTTCTAAGGTAGTTCTGGCATAGCTTGGACTTTTTTGGGCCACTTCTTGCTGTAGGACGAACCCGACCAACTAGGCACATACAGAGGAACTGCATGGGGCTACAGAATTATTTCCCACTTCTGGGTAACCTGATCATTTTAAAACCACTCACAGTTCAGCACTGTCCTTTGTCCCATTTCATGCTATTCATTGAAATGTTTGAATTTTAATTTTAAAAATTTGAAACACTGGGGTGTTCTAAAACTTTTGACCGGTAATGTAAGTTTTTAAAAACATATTTTATAAACTATATATGTATATTTATAAATGTATATACATTTATAACTTTTCATAATGTGTGATGTACATTTTTCACATTGTTTGGTTCTGATATAGATGTAGCTGTCACGTCTGTGCCGCCTCAACCACGTCACCGGAGTTTTGACCTTTGGGAAAATGTCTTCGTGCTGGTTTGTATATGTTTAGCCCGGCACCAGTTAAATGACTTACCTGTTTCGCGATTGTGTTTGTGTTAAACCTTGTTTATGTTGTAGTAGTCTTGTCCTGTAATTGGGTAATTGGGAGTAGTAGTTAGAAGTTAATAGCGGTGATTAAGGTGTTAAAGCAACATCACTCATTCATTCCTGCTTTGTTCCTGCACAGTTACCTGAAACAGTATTATAAAGTGTTACCTGTTTTTTTGGATGCAGCACTCCAAAATTTGACCCCATCTAAATTTTATGCTTTTTCATTGCAATGTCATGCGGCGTTAGGTGCAGCTTGAATGCGTGCATGGTTTGGCTTACAAACACATATGTCTCGTTTGGAGAATAAGTTCTGGCAGGCTCTCCCCGGGGTCTCCTTAAACATTAATGAACTGCCACGTTTTGCATGTAAAAGATGCCTGAGGTCACACAGTTGCCCATCTACAACTTGAACCACAGTCCACCGACCTACGAGCAGCTTAGACTCCACATATATGCATATATACATATATATGAAGAGCTCAGAGGCAAAAGCCACTAAACGCCATCTCCGTCAAAAATGTGATAATGTTTTGAGTGAATGCTCTCCACACGTAGTACATCAAATCCTTTTGCTTTAAAAAACATAAAATGCCACTCTCCGTCTCGTCTGTAATATCGCTATAATTGCAAAACGCCGAGAGCCAATCAGACCGCAAGATCGAATCAATTGACGCTGCACTGAGGAACTGGCTGTTTTGTAAACAGCGTTGTTAATGATTGAAAGTAAGCATGTGGGAGAGAAACAGATAGTGTATGTGCGTGTGTAAGAGATAGTGTGTGTGTGTGTGTATGTGAAAATGTAAGAGAAAGAGAGAGTGGGTGCAGGAGAGAAACAGAGAAAGAGAGTGTGTGGGGAAAAAAGAGAAAGGGTGTGTGTGGGAGAGAGAGAGAGAGAGAGAGAGAGAGAGAGAGAGAGAGAGAGAGAGAGAGAGAGAATCAGAATCGCGTCTATTGGCCTATTTGAGCAGCGAGCATGCTCTGTAAGAGATATATGGGTGTGGTGTAGGCACATGTGTACAAATGTATCTTTACATATTGGTGTTGTTTTATACTGTTGCACTTGAGAGACACCATCAACCGGAATCAAATTCCTCACATACCAAATTTGTTCGCTCACATACCCTATCCACTGGACACTGTGACTACTGGCTGCAGCTTGCGTGGATGTGTGCCGACAGGCTGCAGGACTAAATACTCATACTGCAGCAGTGTTGGATCAGGATGTGTCTTGTGCGAAACTGGGCACTGCATCAATTGACGCACGCAGTCGTTATAGGTATAGCCAGTTAGCTGCTTCAAAAGCCACAGGGAGCCACGACATAAGGATGAAAGAGCCGCATGCAGCTCTATGGTTGCTGACCCATGACCTAGACTTTAATATGGAGTTGGTCCCACCTTTGCAGCTATAACAGCTTCCACTCTTCTTGAAAGACTTTCCACAAGATTTTGAAGTGTTTCAATGGGAATTTATGCCATTATGCCATTCATACTCCAGAGCATTTATGAGGTCAGACACAAATGTTGGGGAAGAAGGTCTGTCTTGCAATCTTCATTCCATCCTAAAGGTGTTGGATAGGGTTGAGGTCAGGGCTCTGTGTGGGCCAGTCAAGTTCTTCCACACCGAACTCATCCAACCATGTGCCCTAGCCCAAACCTTGAAAAACAGGGCTTGTCCCAATACTTTTGTCCATATAGTGTGTATGCACATACATAATGGGGTGTCATATGGATTACCTTTACCATTTTGGAGACAGCAATGCAACACTGATCATGTTGTTCACGACAAATAATGGTAGACATCATCCCAATCATAAGAGTGTGGAGTCCACAACTAGGCTTGATCCCTGTCTGGGAAACTTACTCTATCTGTCCATATGCATGTAAACATCTGTTTGTCCAACATTTTCTTTTGAAATCAAAGTTATTAATACGGAGCTTGTCCCCCTTTTACTATATTCTTTTAGGAAGGCTTTATACTAAATGTTGGCGCGTTGCTGTGAGACTTTGATTGCACTTTGTTTCAAGAGAAATTAAGTCATTTCAGGTACTTATGTTAGGCGATCAGTTCTGATTCACAAACTCCACTACAATTCTTCCTAGAGGTTGAGGGAGCTCCTTTTTTTTTTAGAGAATGCAGTTGCACTGCTCCACAGCCTGGTGCTGATGGGCTTTATATGCCTCTGGGTGATGCTTTGTGTTGGTTATGATGACTCATGCATGACTGTTTTGGAGCATTTAATTCTTTTGGAACTGCTCTTCTGGAGAGATGACACAAACTGTGTCTACACAACTGAATACATGTCTGAAATAGATGTATAAAGCAGTGAGTTCTCAATAAAGGCGTTAAATCAGTTTTATTATTATTATTATTATTATTATTAGTAGTAGTAGTAGTAGTAGTAGTAGTAGTAGTGCTATTACTATTATTATTATTATTAATATTAGTAGTAGTAGTAGTAGTAGTCATGCTATTACTATTATTATTATTATTAGTAGTAGCGCTATTATTATTATTATTATTATTACTATTATTATTAGTAGAAGTAGTAGTAGTAGTAGTAGTAGTAGTAGTAACAGCAGTATAACATATCTAAGCTAATTATTAGGGACCCTGCAGGATAGAAAGTGCAGGCCATATTAGAGGTGGATAGATTGATTTTGGCCATGTTGTGACCTGATGTGGGAGAGTAGTATGTAGTCTGAACCACAGTGGAGCCATGGCGGCCACACTGATCTCAATCACCCGGTGCTTTCCTCCTTTCTGCAGATTGCTGTCTGTTTCCGTCTCCTCTCGTCCTGAGGAGGGGACGCATCAATGTTCCAGATCTTAAATTACTCATGAAATATTTGCTCGGCCCGCGGCAGCCTTGCTCATAACGTTCCACTTAAACCCCTCTTAAGCGTCTCCGAGAGTGGGAGTGTGTCACCTTGCCCGTTAAGGTCAATTTTTCCCATTTGGAGCAGTGGCATTAGTGGGATGTTTCAGATTGCATTAACGTCAAAGCCTCTTGTTTTGCCACCTCTCTCCTGCACAAGCACCCCCCACCCCACTCCCACAAACCTCAGCATCTCCCACTCCCACACATACACACACACACACACATACACACTTCACAGGAGATACTTCCCTTTAAACAAGGCACCAGAGGTTGACCTATGCAGGATTGCGAAATGGAACCCTTTCCGCTGTCCTGCACAGCACCAGAGAGCACCATCTTTACTCACTGAACCAGAAGGATGTGTTAAAAATCCAGGGCAGCAGAGCCACGTGTTAGAGCACACAGGCTGTGCACATTTTTCAAGCAGCCTTTTTTTTTAACTTGAACTCAGTACTTCTGCTTTGCTGCATTATTTAAAAGGAATGACATAATTACAGCAACAATTGAAAAGAGCACTTTTTGAGACAAGAATGGGACACTGGAAAACAACTATGAATAAATCTCCTCCTCTACTTACAATTGTGCTCTGATTTTAGAAACAGAATATCTCTGCTTATTTCAACGATATGCAACTGAGAAGTAAATGACTGTGGGGTTCACCGGGAGATCTTGAGTTTAATCTCTAATGATGCCACAGCCATCCATGTCTGGGAGTTCATGAAAGCATAACTGGCCTTTCTCTCTCTGGGAGGGCAGCATCATGCTAACTGGGGTTGTTCAACCTGCACATTTAAATTATGTCAACATTAAACACATAAAGGATGTTGCCTTTAAGTGCTTTATGTTTAAAGTACATTTGAGTGAATTAAGTCTATTTATTTTAATCCACAGAGAATTCTGTTCCAATGAATGGTAACTAAATTTTGTTAATGTTTCTATTTTGTGCCATGTATTTAGATGTACAGTACTGTGGCACCTGAGGAAATTATGCTTAAAAGCTGTTTACTACTGGGCAGTGGTGTTAAGTTAGTGTTAAAACACTTACATTACAACAAATACAAACATCATTAATACAGTAAATGGTGGTTTTATGTGTGACAAAGTGTTCGCTTAACCATTTCCAGACCTCTTTCCTCATGGAATCCCAGTTTTACCTGCAGCTCCATGCAGGTAAATTAAATTTACACCTAAATTAAATTAGGTGTTAATTATGGAATTTTATTCATTCACCCAGTAAACGGAGGCACTGAGCAGAAACCTGGATCCAAACCTGTGGTCTTCTAACCAGCTCACATATTGACTAGTTTTTAGAAAAAAATAAATCTTGATACTGTTTACTGGTTGCTTGTTTGTTTGCATTCATTCTAATATTCAGTTGTGTTTTTGCACAACAAAGTCCTGATATAAATTATTTCAAACAATTTGCACAGGTGCCTAAGACTTTTGCACCGTACTATATGTTGAGATAAGATCATCTGTGTATGCTGACTGTACTGTATTTGAGTGAAGAGAAATACATATAACTGAATTAAGTTACAACAATTCACTTATTTGAGTGTGTGGCACGGTAGGTACGGCACCAGAGGCTGATTAATGCATGATTGTGTACTGGAATCCATGTGCAATCCAAAAATGGGTGGTAAAAGCACATGAACTAGAGTAGCACTCCCCTCCAAACAACATTAGTGTAATAATGTACATATATCTTAAGCCTCAACTTTTGTACGTACTAATTTTACAGTTTGAGTCAAATGTGAAATGACTGACTTGCATCGTTATGTCTAAAATGTTACCAAATTGACCACAATTTTATTTTTTTTATTACAAAATTGCTTTTAAAAATATACTGAATGCACAAATGTGAAAATATTTGCACAGTACTGCAATGCAGAAAATGACAAATATACACCAAACTTGAAAATGTTCTCAGGGTGTTTACTGAAAAAAAAAGTGTCATATTTCAGTAAAATATTAAAATATTTTACTGAAAAATAAAATAAGTAAAATAATAGATTAAGACACATTCATAAATATAAAAATAAAAATAATTTCTCTAACTTGCATATGCAGTCTTGTTACAGAAAAGTGTATCAGACATTCTGTAGGGAGGCCTACTGAATGTTTTATATCTTGTAAAAGTATTCTAAATTTAGGCACAGTGTAAGTGAGTGCTTAAGTACTGGTTCTGGTCTTGTTGAAGGGGAGAGATCTGGCACCTTTTTCATTTTTCCCATCACCTGTACCCACTGGGTTCAGGTCAACCAAAGGCTGTCATGGCGCTGGCAGGTATATGTCTCTGTGACATTGTCCAAGTTGTCAGCTTCTCTTAGTGTAAAGGGTCCGTTTGTCATTTGTGAACACATCACACCACACAGTGTGAACGGTGCGAAATTCTATCTCTGCTTTTAACCCATTCACCGAGTGGGCAGCCAGGAATGTAGCTCTCGTAGGGCAGTGTGTGGAGACAGTATCTTGCTCAAAGATACTTTAGTAGCAATCCTGGGATTTGAACCCACAACCTTCCGATTGCAACTCCTTAACCATCAGGCCACCAGCTGCCATCTCCCTTTGGTGGAAGTATAAAAGAATGAGTTGTGGTTTCATATTCCCTTTTCTACGTAAAATTATATATTGTTGCTTTGAGCTCATTTCAAGAATATCCTTTTTTACAAGCTCACTGGAAAGTTCTGGGTGTGATTGTCCCTAACATGGTCAGCTGTCACTCAATACCAGTGCAGTGGAGTGTGAAGAAATGGACAAAATGGTCAAATAATGACTTTTTTTTTGGCTAATATTCAGCATCCACCTCTCCGATGCACTTCCATGTGACTTCGCAATGTAAGCTTGCATAGTCCATGCATAGTGTCACGGTTCGGGCAGCCTCCACCAGGTGGAGCTGGGTTTTGTTTATTTATGGGTTTTAGGGACTCTTATATTGAAGCACTGAGTACTCCGAGCCGGTAAAGGGGGATCAGCTGAGGAGTACTCAGGGTGACACGTTCTGTCTGTTCATTGGTTGTCTGTGTAGTCTGGTTTCTGTATTTAAGTTCTGTTTTGTGTCATTCACCTTGTCGGTTCATTAACGTTACTGTGTTTATGTCATGCTTATATCTAATGCTTGTGTAGGTTTTCCTGCTTCCACGTGCCACGTTTCCTGTTCCACGTTCAGGTTTAACTATATCGGCCCTCGTGCCTGGTTTTCTGTTTATAGTTTTGTTTTTCCTTTTTGTAAATAAAATTCCAAGAAAGGCATCATGGCCGCTTCCTGGACTCTATTTCCACCCTGGGTGCCAGGGAGCACCCGTGACACATAGCTTGATTTGGCATCACAGGCTGTCCATATTTTGATGCCATATTTTGCAGGCTGGGTTCGCATGTGAAAAGGATGCAGCCCTCTGAATGGAACAAGACATTTATCCACTCTAACATGAGGACCAGGATTATACTAAAGAGGTAGAACCTCCAACCATTTGCCCCACATCTCCCTGATTGCAGCTAGCTCGCCTCTCTCTTTGGCTAGGTCTGGTATAACAGTTATCAAAGCGAATTACATGAGATTATTATTTGGAATACAGTACTTCCAGAGATACTGTTGCCCTTTCGTCTTTTTAATTCCATGGACTGGCAGGTGTTTTTCCATTTGATTTGTACACCACAGCTAATAACCACACACCAGTGAATACACACGAGCCAACATGATCTCTCATTAAACATATGTCTCCGCTCCAAATTGGTCATGTCCAGTCTAACATTCTCAACTTTTTGTGGTATGAAGAGCTCAAAAGCAGATCGTATGTCAAAAACTCGAGTGACAGCAAATCGTGTAGGTACTGGAACCATTTTGATTTCATTAGAGGCTCCATCTCCCTTGATTTTGTAGCAGTGAAGGTGACCACTCTATATTAGCACCTCTATATTTCCATGACCTCCTCTTGATGATGGTGTTGTTCCATTGTCTTTATTGAAGGGAGATGATTCATCCTCTGCATACTGTTCAGTTGAAGAAGATTCAACATCTGGATCTTTAATGATGTTGTCCTGTGGATCTAAATCTATACCAGTCCTGGGGTTTCAAATCTTCTGGTTATGAACTTGGTTTTCAAAGGCGGAACTGAGAAACAGCAGTGAAAAGACAACATCTGGCTGTGACATGCTATGTCATATTTGAAATTTTATGGAGGATAAGCTGCAAGAATGACTCATTTTTAATTTGTTGAGGTAGGGATGCTCTTCAACAGTGAACATTCCTTTTTGTACGATGACAGTTCATTAAAACAGAGGTTCCACATAAACCCACAAAACGTAACCGGGCAAAACTTTAGGAGTGCTCTTAGATAGTTGTTCATTTAGGAAGGCATTCGTTTAGACAGCGGTCCGAATCGGCATCAGCAACTCTGTGAACTCTCCTCCAATCCTGTGTGAAACGTTCAGAGCAAATGAACAAGATTAATTTTGCAGCTGCTGGCCGCCACACACACTCCCAAAAAAAAAAAAAAAAAAACGACACTCGGGTCATCTCCAGTCTGGCTGTGGAGCTCCGAGAGGTTTCGCGGGAGGGCAGAGAGTGCATTAGTGCGCCGTCCTGTAGACCTCATCTGTCCATCCATGTTGTCCCTCCATCCCTGCCAAGAGACATTCACATCTGTCCATTAAAATCTACAGCACCCGCTCCTCACTTAAATATAAAGGTCTATTTATTTTACTATATGCTTCTTGCCAGAAGTCTAGGAAAACTTTTGAACATAGAACATTTACTTTCCAAGGGTTCTTTAAAGATCCCCTTTCCAGCACATTACGTTGTCCACGTATGATGTTTGTGCAATTTTATGTACCAAATACAGCCATAAATTGTATTAGCATTACAGTTTTCAGCCTGAAACACTCCTTCAGTGTGAGTGGGCGTGGCTAAACTGCTGTAGGTTAATGGGTGAATATATAAATCAGAATCAGAAAATGTTATTAATCCTGGAAATTGCTAATGTTACCACTGCACAGACACACAGAGACACAGAGGAAAGAACACTATAAAATAGAAATAAATCCAGTAAAATAAATCAATAACGATATCAATATGAAATACACTATCCTATATAGCTAAATGCTGGGTATGAGTTACTGTAGTAACTTCTTGTTAAGAGAATTTCAAATGACACAGGTGGTAATTAGGTAGTTGATATGTGGTAGTTATAGTAGTAAAATGTGCTGGGAATTCAGAACAGTGGAAAGTAAAAGGATGTTACGTGTACTGCACACTACACTTTTAATTTTAAATAACAAAGGAATAAAAAAAAACAAGTTTTTCAAGACATGGGTCCTTTAAAATGAATGGTCATTTATAAAAATGCCTGTCCAGTGAAACAAATGTGTGGTTTACTTCAAAAAGACTGGACGTTTAAATGTAAATAAATAAAACTTGTGGCTGTTGACTGTCCACATGGTGTTTCAACATGGACATGGACATGCGCTTGCTCAAATATGCACACACCACACACGCTCACTTACCGGCAGAATTGCGACATCATGTTTAAAGACAGAATTCAATGTTTATGACTCTATGATCTCATGACTTATCTAAATAAACGATCTGAAGGTCTTTCACAAAGTTTCCACCACTGGAAATAATACAACAGCATTGTTTCTGTACTGCAGGCTAGGTAACTGTATAACTGTGTGCATTTTAAAGACACATTTAAAGTGTATGTCTGTGGTTAAATGGTACCAGCGTTTTCCATTATGTGCTGTTTCCAGTGAAGGATTTCTGCTTCGTCAATGTAATGTCACGCTTCTCTTAGAACATAGTTTACTATCTAACAGCTCTTCTAACCTTAATATATGAGGATTACAATACAATTCAAAAACCTAATCCTACATTGCCCTGAATAATTTGTCTACACTTGCCCACTGCACTTGTTTCCCATTTGAAAGAAGTGTGGCTTATCTGCTGTCCATTATGTCCATATACCAACTACAGCACCGAATGACACAAGTAATGTGTCATTCAAAGACCAAAGACACTTTTCAGAGTGGTTCTAGTTCTGTTTCTGCAAAGCATTTGCTTATACAACAACTACACTTTCAAAAAGTGGACAGAATCAATCCTTTTAAACAGGGGTGGGAAAAATGTCCCCAGGGTTTCCAGCGTTCCCAGGATAAGTTCCACCTATGGATTGAAAGGTTTTTCAAGGGAAAAAAATTTACTCTGAATTTTTCATGGTCTTAAAAAAATGAAGGTGTCAAATAATGTGTTGTGAGGAAGCAATATCATGGCAGAACCATTTTTGGTTTCCTAAAACTTTCAGGAACCAGCCAGCACAGAAAGCTAACATTGTGGGACATTCTTTAAACTTCCAAAGGTCCTTTACACTAGCACGCCTGCTACTGATTATTAGGATCGTACTCACAATAATGTTTATACATGAAGTGCATGAGTTTAAAGAACCTTTTAAAAGTAAAAAAAAAAATCAGTTTTTACTAGAACTCATTTTTAAAATTTGAACATCGTGTGTCAAATCAAGAAAGTTAAGTAAGAAATTAAGTAAAAATAGATAGATAGATAGATGGATGGATGGATGGATGGATGAATGGATGGATGGATGGATGGATGGATAGATAGATAGATAGAAAGATAGAAAGTAATAATAATCATAAAACAGTTCTGTAGCTTTAAAAAGAAAGTGTGTGTGATGTCACTCTGTTTTTAAGATTTCAGTTGGGCTCTTTTTTCTGCACAAGGTGAAGAAGTCCAGTCGCCCGTTCTGATTTATCAGCTCACTCGTGAAATCTCAGTCCAGAGGGCAGAGAGGAGACTGGGAGATGTTCGGAGAGGTTTTCATTAAACTACATTGAAACCGATGTTTTGTGCCCCCGAGTGCCTCGCCGGATTGAGGCCGAGAGTGCAGGACAAACAGACACAAGAAAATATTTATTCTGAAGTTACAAAAGTGCTCCCCTGCCTGAGCTTGGCTTTCTGTCATCACCGATCCGCCTTGAAACATTTCAGCCTGAGTGAAATATTTATCATCTCTTAAGCACAATTCTTTTCTTCTTTTGGTCCTCCCTCCGGCATCTGTATCTGTCTTTAGAAGATCCCCCAGTCATACGACTCTCATCGGATAAGATAATAGAATACATTTACGGCATTCATCAGATGCTTTTATCCAAAGCGACTTCCATTCCCTAACTACAGGGGGCAGTCTCCCTGGAGCAACTCAGGGTTAAGGGTCTTACTCAGGGACACAGTGGTGTTGCTGAAGGTAGGATTCGAACCCATGACCTCTTGGTCCGGAGGCAAGTATTCTACCCACTGTGCTACCACCACCCGAATCACATATATATATATATATATATAGCATGTAAAATAATAATATATTATCTATTATCTATCACACTCAGTGTATTAATATAACAATTAATATGACCAGTAAAGTCATAAGGGTTACTTGGCCTGTCATTTTACCATGACATAAAAAAACTGCTTTTGTTTACCTAAGAAGCAAAATATTGTTCTTTAAAGAGCCAGTTTTGAGATTTAAGAACCTAAGATTTTAGTTGAAAGAACCTTCACACATCAAAAATGTGGTGTTTATAGAACCTACACATACTGCAACAGTTCTAAGAAGAATCCCTTCAAAGGTTTAAAGAACCTTTACCTAACGGAAAGATTTCACACCAATTTAAGGGTTCTTCCTAGAACCTACTCGTGCTGCAAAAGCTCTACACTATTTTCACAAGAGTTTGTCCTTCATGTTTAAAGAATCTTCACATAATGTAACTTTTCTAAGCTTTTAGAAGTTTAAGGAACCTCCTTAAAGTGTAAAGAAGCTCCTGTAATGAGGAGGTCCTAGTAAGAAGTTATATTTCATATGACCGTCTCTTAAACCTTTTGAGGTCTCTTCATACCCACGAACCAAAATGGTTTCTTCTATGGCATCAGCTAAAGAACCATGTTTTTAAAAGCTTTAGAACAGGGGTGTATATGTAGGCACATGTCAATCAGGCTGAAGAGTGGTTCTTTGGTTCTTGAGCGGATGACCACATGTCAATGTTCATGGCTGATCAAATCAATGCTCTTCCTAAAAACAAACCCCAGACCTCGGGCACAGGCCGTAAAACTCTCTTGACCTATAATAAGCTTCAATGGCGTCGTGCTTTGAGAGAGCTGTACAGCGTTGACGTTTCTGCAGTATTCAAACTAATGGACCCTCTGAGGTTGGCTGCAGGATCTTCTATTTAACGACGCTCCAAAAACGTGACACGTAAATCATTCCTGTATCTGTTTTTCTGTTTCGAATGCTCCGCTCCTGCTCTATGACTCAAAGAGCTGTTCAAATAGTTATGCTAAGCACTCTCCTCAATAAAAAGAAAGAGTTATGGCTATGAAAACCTTTCAGTGGCTCTGCGTTCCTGCAGAAATCTGTCTCTTATTTATTCAGGCAAAATCCGGGGTAGCATAGTCATACACTCACTGGCCACTTTATTAGAAACTCCACTATCTTATACTTCCACTTACGGGCCACTTTATGAGCTCCATCTGTCTTATACTTCTACTGTATCTACATATATTATTTTGATAGCGGACCAATACAGCGGTGACATTGACATACTAGGCTCAGCAGTGTTACTGGGGTTTTTACATTGCGTCAGTGGTCCGCCAGTCAAAACTACCAAGAGCGTGGCTGGAAACTGAGAGGCTAGAACCATTTGAGCCTCAAAAGATGGGCTAAAGTCTGTATACAAGAAACAGGAACAAGGGAGGGGTCAAAAACAGACCCAGTTGCATCAAATCTACTATGCAGATTTTTTGGACTTAGTCAGGAGTTGTGCACTACTTCCAAGTACGCCATTTGCTGTCATAATCATTCTGGCCATACTCAAATGGCACAGAAACGCACTACACTGACTAAAGGCCATGAGTGAGAATCTCTTCTTCAAGCTGCTTTATGTACAGCCCTGCCATGTAAAGCAACAATCTGCCAAACACCAAATAGCACGGCCGTCCATCTGGCAGCGCTGAGGGCCATATTGCTGTGCACCAATCAGTCTCAGTTCAGTCTCAGCAGGCCCATTTTCAGCCACAGACCTGCATCACGCATTCAACACCTTCTGCACTCGTCACAAACACTGACAGAAACGGCCAGGCAACAAAGGAACTGATCAACAAAGGAGGTTTCTGCGGGTGGTGACAGGTCTGCTTAATCACCTCAAACAGAGATCAGAGCTGGGTTTAATGAGATAATGCTGGGCGGAGGGCTGTAATTGCTGTAGTGAAATGTTTTGACACGTTTTTAAACCTTAATCAGTCAATCAGTTTTGAATCATTTATTATATATTATTACTTCATAATATGGCATTTATCTTTTTCTATTCTATTCTATCTATCTATCTATCTATCTATCTATCTATCCATCTATGTATCTATCTATCTATCTATCTAACCATCTATCATCCATCCATCTATCATCTATCATCTATCTATCTATCTATCTATCTATCTATCTATCTATCTGTCTATCTGTCTATCTACCTATCTATCTTAACACCATTTATTTAATAAAATACATATTTGTATTCCTTTTGATCACTGGAAAGTTTATATAAATGAAAATATGTTCAATAAAACAAGTCTCTGTAACAGCGCATGTCTGACATCCTATTACCTGGTTGTGTGGTGATGCAGAGTCAAATTCTAGTCTGTCCTTTAACTTTAAATGCACTAATTTGCTGTTTCATCCCATTTGCTATCACTCAATTGCTCGTTAATGTCTAGTACTTGTCTGGTGTTCCGCATTTTAATTCTGGTAATAATAACATAAGTTGACTTTTTGTAGGTCAATAAAAATTATGAGATTTTCTGTCTCATAAAGGGACTCAAATGGTGAACATACTGTAAATGTATTTGTTAGCAAAGAATATTAAGCGTACTGTTAGTAAGATATGTGTATATATACATTACGTAAGTATATGAATTATATAAATTAATAATCATTTATAGATTATATTTTATAATTACAAATAGATAAAGGTCAATAAACACATAAGGTGAAAATTTAAAAATAAACAAACAAATAAATAAAATGACAAAGTAATAAAATGTTTGAAAAAGGTTAAACTACCCCGGTCAAATGTTTGTTGATTTTCTACATGAAAATAACAACACTGTGCTGTTTTACTCCAAATTTTCTGATTTTCTGAGGCCTAAAATAAAAATAAAAATCACATGTGCCACAACAGTACCCATGCCACATTTAATGTTAAATATTTTTCCCAGAATATGTGACACTCAGAGGCACCTACACTTTGGTCCAAAGTAAATAAATAAATGGGAAAAGTATGAAAAAAGATGGACATAAAAACAGACAAACCCCCAATTTATTTATGTACGTAAATTAATTAATTAACTAAATAATAAATAATACATTAAATAAATAGATACATAGAGAGATGTGGATACATTTAATAAATAAATGTACTCTTACCTAAATATAATACATTTTGTTTGTAAAAAAGTAGCTGATATTGTGTGAGGTGGGGAGGAAAACACAGGTTCGGTTCCAGATTTCTCCAGGAGAGGAGGAACTTTTGTGAAATTCAGCAGCTCCTGATTTAATTTACTGAAGAACTGAGCGAGTTAAACCAGGTTTCTGATGGAAACTACAAGTAATACTGGACTTCCGCAAAGAACACACAGATATACTGTAGATACGATCACGATGTACTGTGTAATGTTATTGGTATTTATTCTATTTCGGTTTATTTTGTATACTTAGTAATATTCATGTGAAAAAAGATTTTTAGATATTGTTTTTGTAGGTGCCTAAGACTTTTGCACAGTACTGTAGATAGATAGATAGACAGACAGACAGACAGACAGACAGAAATAAATAAATAAATAAATAAACAAATAAACAAACAAACAAACAAATAAATGGCATCATGCGAGCGCTTGCTGTGGCACTCGGTTGTTGTGCATTGTTGCTGTAAACACTGACAATAGCGTGTCCATGAGCCTGTTCATTGAGATAAGCCCGGGTAGAAACCAGCTTTACAGTTTAATTTCTGACCCGCGAGTCAGGCCAGATTAGTTGTGATTGGAGCGTGGGCGCCATATGTGACCTACAATCTGTACTCCGCTTGTATTGGCAGGCGGCAGGGGTCAGTGGTCTCCCTGGGCAAAGGTTGCCATGGGAACGACCTCTGAATCCTCCAGCCTGCTGTTTCTGCTGCCCCTTGCTCATCTTGGGGCAGAAATGGCTGCAGATTCCTTTATGTCAGTCTTATAGTCTTCTGCTCCATTTCCTCACAGCACTTTTGCACCCAGCTCAGCCGTTACGTAAAAACACGCTTGTACCACATGCATACACGCACACACGCACGCATATCTGCACGCATGTACGAATGCTTAAGCTGTGTAAATGTTTATATTTATCACATCCCATTGATCAGAATGATTGTTATATCTGCAGAAATAGATTTTAAAAAAATTCACTCTGTTGTGATTGCTCTTTAAAAGGCCCTAAGAGCCAGACAAATGTCCACTGTCATGTCTGATAACTTCACATCAACTGGCCCAGCTGCCTTTTCCCTATAATAGGGCAAATGCAATATACTCGCCGCTGTAGTTTATGCAAACAGCCCTGCACTGAATACAGGTTTGGAAATGCATTATGGTCGTACCGCATTTTCTGATATTACTACCCCAAACAAGCTCTCATTACACTGTCTGAGATTTAAACTCAGAGAATAATTCCTGTGGTATAGAATTGACTGCTGAGTTAATGGGCCAGCTTTATTTTTCTGTATTCTTTTAAATAAAACAGTTCGATGTACATGTAAAGACTGTTAAAGCTGTAAAACACAGCATTCATGTCCAATTTATGCATTCCATACATGGAAACGGCAAACAACCTGTTTTTGATCGTCATGTAAAAAGGTCACAGTAAAGTTAGAAAGAGTGCACTTTTTATGTGTATCTATCTAATCTATCTATCTATCTATCTATCTGTCTATCTGTCTGTCTGTCTGTCTGTCTATATATATATATGTATATATAT
>JBBJLR010111860.1:0-21571 GCA_037577145.1 Brachypetersius gabonensis | reverse complement strand
TGTTAAGTACATAACTCCACATGTGTTCATTCATAGTTTTGATGCCTTCAGTGAGAATCTACAATGTAAATAGTGGACATAAAGAAAACACATTGAATGAGAAGGTGTGTCCAAACTTTTGGCCTGTACTGTACATAATAATGTAGTATAACTTAACATAATAACTTTACTACACTGTGCTATGCTATTTTATATTTTGCCATTCCATACTATGCTACACCACACAGTATGGTACTCTAGTTTACTGTACCATTCTATACTATTCTATGGTATACGTACTATACTATACTATTTCGTACCATGCTACACTACACTATTCTACAATATATTGGACTTTTACTTCAGAGAAAGTCGCTTAATTAGAATTGTCTCGCGGATGCCATGATGGTGCTGTTGTGCTGCATTAACTCACCAAATATTCAGAAGTTTTGGATCCACAGGACCCCTAACCAAATTACATACAATAAACTAATTATGTATTTAAAAAATAAAACAAAGTTTAATACTAATATATCTTACTAACCCTATTTGTGCTCTGAATGACCTCTTCACCCAGACAAGACAGGGCAGATGAGCAGATGGTGATCAGTGGTTCCTCATTTATCGATATTTTGAGATAACGAAACCAGACGTCCTCCTGACTGACTTTCACATAAATAAAAGCTCAGCACTACATGGTCAACAAGAAAAAGGGAACTATTACCATCACAAATTTTGCCCCCCTCCCCTCCCCCCCCCCCCTCCATTTGTCTGGTCTTGTATGAAGATTTAACTGATTTCAACAAATAAAATGGTGCTATTGTGCTTTCAGCCCAGATCTTTGCTGCTTGTGTACTAAAGGTTAAGGGTCCCAAAGTATTAAAACACATATGTGTGGTTAGATACTAAGAAGAGCTTCGACCTTCTGTTGAATTGTAACTTGCTTGAATAAATAACAACAAAGAAAACTGCATTGTAAGTTAATCTTTTTTTATTTTTCATCAGTTGAATTTCCGTCACGCTGAGCATCCTGATCATAAAACACAACTGTGTGTTGAACTGCGGACCACTATGAAGAACATACCAGTGTGGCGTTCTTGGATGTAGGTGCTATAATTGTGATTCGTTGTTCTCATTTATGGTCCAGTGCTGCTTTAAAACCATGAAATATTCTGATACAGTCATTAAATATTTCACTGCAATTTCAACCAGGGTTTTTCAGAAGCATCAACCCAGAAACCCAGAAAGCTACAGCTGAGACACTGTGAAGTCAGAGAGCTCCCCCTGCAGGACAAACTGGAAAGGTACAAGCCAGCATCCCAGAATAGGAGCCAGGGAGCGACGGTAGTCGAATGCGGCGCTCCTACAAGACAAAACATGTTTAGCTGGGAAACATCAGCGGAAAGTATAACTAAGCTGTTAGATCTTTATTTGCTGTATTTACCATTTGGCTTTCTCTTCTTTGTCTTTGATTTTGATCGTAGATCTTGATGACTCTTCATACTGAAGAGGGTTCTTCCCTTTCAAACCAGAGACAGAGATTACAAGCATTGCGGAGCAGTGAGGATGAGCAGAGATGTTTAAATGTCTCTGTAAAAGTTCAGCTGCTACGACTCAAGGGCGTAGAATTGGGTAGGACTTCTGCTAACAGAAGGTCAGCTGCATTCTCAATAAAATATCAGCCACTTTGTCATGAAAGGAAAGCTGGGCCCTAGCCAAATTTACAGGGCTCTACTCAGAGTCACCTGGATAAGTTCTTTTATTGAGGGACTTATGTCATAGATTCTCGTAGCCCTGATTACGGTACAGGTTCAGGTTTTTATGTTTCATGTCTATGTATATTCATCTGTCCTCTTACCAAAAATCCCTTGTATGTTAGAGCTGGATGGCTGCTGCTGGACCAAAGGCCACAGAAAGATTTCTCCATCTATCTTATGACGTAAGAACACCACCCGCACCGTTCCCATGGTGACATCCATTTCACTGGCCCTCATAATAAGATCCACACTGCGGATAAAGGGTTAACAGTGACCAGGGCATGAATGAGTGGTCATCTTACACCATGGATGATGTGATGTCCATGTTCCTTATTCCTTTAGTACCTTTCATTCTTGTGCTCGGAGCGTTTCTGCCCCCAGAAAAACATCTCACTGTTCAGGCCATCATGGTAATGGATGTGAGAGGTGTTGAGCATTAAGTAATGACCCGTTTTGTAGCGAAGCACAATTTGTTTAAACCCTTTCGATGAGAGCTCGCCATTCATAGAGAAATCTGCAGAAAGGAAAACAGTAACACAGTAAGTGTCATGATCAAACTGTTTCTGAACTTAAAAAAATGCATGAATTGAAGCAAAGATGAGGTATAAAACACCTGAGGAGTGGTCCATCAAAAGGCAGAGTCTGGAAGCTGCTGGCAGGTCATAGCACAGTGGCTTAGGTTGATCACGAGAAGAGATCAAGAACCTCACAGTACTCACTGAGAAAAACAAGGAACATGAGAACAAGACAGAACTCTGAAGATGAGGATCGTTGAAGTATTTTCCTGTATATGTAAAAGCCAACTCTACCTGGAGAGGGAGCTGTTGCAGGTGGAGAGGAAGTTGTTGCAGCTGCTTCAAAGCTGTCTGCTAGTAAATCTAAAAAAGGAAAATACGCATTCAGCCCATCATAAACCATTTGATTGTGAAATTTTAGAATAGAGTTTGGTGATAAAGCACTTTAAGACCACACTGTAAAAAATAAATGTAAATAGAGCTACTACAGTGTTCATAAAGGTTACTATGAAGTGGAAGAAGGCTGCCTCTGAGACTGAACAGATTTTTCAGCAAACTTTTCCAGTAGGTTTGCTGGAAAAGCTATCTGGCTGAAAGCAGTGCCATAATGTTTGGTGGAGGGGGAAAAGTGGTCTCAGGCTGTGGTGTATGATCCTTGATTCCAGTCAAGGGAAATTTTAATGCTACAGCATACAGTAACATGGTTGGAGATCCTAGTTTTAATGACCACATTAAAGCTATAACAATCCGTATTTTGGCACTTTAAAGATCCAAACAGGACACCGGGAAACTTCATCATGATTTTTGTCAGAGGTTGAATAATGTAACTCTCCCCTCACTGGGATTAACAAAATGTCCAGCTTATTCAAAAAGCTGATCCAGCTCATACAAAATGCTAATATCTGATGCATATAAACCTTGCAGGTCTTAGATCTGCAGGGGCTGCTTAGCTAGTAGTGAAAAGAGCTGAAACTAAACATGGTGATTATCCAGTATACTGTTCATCAAAATTCGCACAAACTGTAACCAGCTAAAAACTCCTAAAAACCACAGTATTCTCCTCGGCCTTCTTTTGAATATCTGCACTTCTATCACACTTTGTCTTCTTTTACACCTATTGCTATGTTGCTTGATTTTATTTATTTTTTTATTCCTGATAAGCACATTGAATAACCTTTGTGTTTGATAACATGCTATATAAGTAAACTTGATTCGACAATCCAGACATTTTTGTTCTTCCAGATTTGGGGAAGGCAACCGTTACTTCTCCTCCATATACCGGCTGGTGTAGCATAGTGGGTAACGTCACTGATCTACGTGCAGAAATTGGGGTTTAGTTCCCTGTCTGGGCCAACAAACTATACCAGTACCAAGGGCCACTGTGGTTTAAAGCTCTGGCAGAGATTGCTGTCATCAAGATTAATTTTTAAGCCATTAGTAGACAAATATTCTGCGTGGCCCACTGTGATTTTCATATTGGGCCCACTTGCTATTGGAGTTGAATAGGCTTGCTGTAGGGGCTCGCACCTGTATTCTGTAGAGTTGCTCTGTGACAACATTGGCTGTAAAAAGTGATGTATAAATTAAACTGAACTGAATTCAATACCTATTTCCTGGGCAAAACTACTTATGCTACTCCCATCTTTTTAACCCTTTAGCACTGAGTTTTTTAACAGTCCTACCCATTGCTGTGTGACTGTTTTTGCTCATGCTGCAGCATTCCACATTAAAATTCAACAAAACTGAAGTTTTGTGTTGAACGTTTCAAATCACACATGTGACAGTACACTTTAATGTCAGGAGATACAACTGCATGATTTTGTATTAAAGGGTTAAACTGGTAGCTGCTCTGGATACAAATCAACCAAAGGCCGTAAAAGTAAATATTGGCATGACCCTGTGCAGAAAACAAGGTCCATAAAGAAATGATTAGCTAAGTTTGACGTAAAAGACTCCTGTACAGACCATAATACAGTTGTTGTAGCCCTATATGTGTTTGTACACAAAAGCAGCATTGTTTATGCACTGGTATCTATCTGAAGCATTAAAAGCTATAGGAGGTAGGAAAATCTACTGGTGGCCCAAGACTTATTTGATTACTTCTTGTGATTTAGTTGGTCAAAGATGGTCGAAAATGGACGGGACAGCAGAAAAAAAGACTCCAATATTGTTTATAGTGAGAACACAGCTGTATTAGAACAGTAAGTAATCTGTTTTGTTTAGTCTAACACCAAGTCAGACTGGTCAATTGTCCCACTAGTCATTGCATCCATATATTTAGCATACATTTTGGAGGACAGGCACCTGTGCAGAATACTGAGGGCAGCCATCTAGCACATCCATAAGCAAGTATAACGCCACCTTGTGTATAAATTCAGTGTATTTAGTGTAAATTAAGTATTCATTTGCTGTGCTGAACCACTACAAAATGCAGAGATGAATGACTGAAAACAGCATATATTTGACTTCTTTAGCTTTTTGTATGACCTTCTGTCCCTGCAAGAGCAGAAAAAAGATCAAACTTACAATAAGCAGGCATATCCAATATATGACCACTTAATCCCCGCTCTGAAAAGGACATATGCAAATCAATGAATTCGTTTTGAAACAATGATCATTGAAAAACAAAAGACCCTGTCTGGGCAGTAAAAGTGCACTGTAAGCTGTAATGCATACTCAAGAAGAAAACAAACAATGTATATTTTATTCCAGAGCTCCACCAAAGCCAGAAGACGAGAGGAAAAGAAACTATGAAAAAACGTACAGCTTAAAGCACCTTTAGGATCTCTTTGAAGAGAAATCAGAGACAAAGCAAACAAACACACACATCAACATACCATGGGGGAAATAATGATCTGCTGAATTTGTAAATTTGCTGAATTGAACAATCTCCAATTCATGAGGTAGTTTCATTATTATGGAGAGAGACAGAATACCCACAAAAAAACATGTTACATAAAAGTTATGAATTGATTTGCGTGTCATTGAGTAAAGTAAGTATTTGATCTCCTACAATCCAGCCAGACTTATGGCTCCCATAAACAGGCTATGTGCCCATGTTTCACACAGATTACAATCTATCATATTTGATACCAAAACAAAATATGACTTAGTACAGAGTGGAGAAACCCTGTTGGCAACCAATTTCCTGTAGTCAGTCACCAGGTTTGCACATGTTTCAGGAGGGATTTTAGTCCTCTTTACAGAAACTCTCTAAATACTTTAGGTTTCTTGGCTGCTGCTTGACAACTCAACTCTTCAGCTCCTCCACAGGTTTTCTATAGGATTGAGGTCTGGAGACTGGCTAGGGCACTCCAGGACCTTAATGTGCTTCTTCTTTAGCCACTCCTTTGCTACCTTGGCCGTATGCTTTGGACCATTGTCATGCTGGAAGACCCACAACCCATCTTCGGTGTTCTGGCTGAGGGAAGGAGGTTCTCACCCGAGATTTTACAATACATGGCCCCATCAATTGACTCCTCAATGCGGTGAAGTCATCCTGTACCCTTAGAAGAAAAACATCCCCAAGCAAAATGTTTACACCTCCATGCTTGACTGTGGGGATGGTGTTCTTGGGGTCATACTCAAGTTCATGACAGAGAGCTCGATTTGGGTCTCATCTGGTCACAGCACTTTCTCCCAAGTGTTCACTAAATCAAATTTTATATTTTTTCCATTTCCGAATAATTGCACCAAGCTTCTCGCTGGTGGTCTTGTAACCCAATCCAGCCTTGTGCAAGTCTACAATCCTGTCCCTGACGTCCTCTGGCAGTTGTTTGGTCTTGCCCATGGTGGTGAAGAGGTTGGAATGGAACAAAATGATTCTGTGGACAGGTTTGCTTTATACACATAACGAGTTAAGATCAGGAGTATCTATTGATAGATAGATAGATTGTAATCTGTGTGAAACATGGGCACACTGCCAGTCTATGGGAGCCGGAAGTCTGGCTGGTTTGTAGGGGATCAAATACTTATTTCACTCAGTGACATGCAAATCAATTTATAACTTTTATGTAACATGTTTTTCTTGATTTGTGTTTGATATTCTGTCTCTCTCTCCATTAATATGAAACTACCTCATTAATTAGAGAAAAAAAAAATCTTTTTTTTTTGTATTACAAACTTACAAATTCAGCAGGGGATCAAACAATTATTTCCCCCACTGTAAATACATAGATGCAAATGATTTCTAATAATAATGATAATGATAATAATAATAAAACAAAACTAACCTGGTGGTGCTTTTTGAGTCATTTTTTTCAAAGAGCGATGTTTTGGGTTTGAACGTTGGCTTCCTCTTCCAACAAGAAAGTTACCAAAGCCTCCTTGAGCTAGACAATATTGAGAACATTTTCAGTGACCTGTCAGTTCCTCAAAGCGGATGGGCCAGTTCTGGTACTGTACTCCAATATTTAGATTCCCCTGAAGGACCGCATCACATTGATGAGGTGAGTTTGATCAGGGTTTGTGTTGAACTCTCTAGCCTGGTGGACCTCCAGGACCAGAACTTGGAACCTCAGGTTAATTTCAAGCAGTCAAGGAGGTGTTTATTGTCATTTCAACCATCTACACAATACACAATGTTCCTCAAAGCCCAGGGTGCAACACAAAGGCTAAAAACAGAAACAGCACAGGACTACATTTGATTAGACAGGATTACACGACTATGCAACACTACACAGGACTACACAAGAATACATAAGACTACAGTAAAGTATAGTACACAGGGCTACTTAAATACAATACAAAACTACACAAGGCTACACAAGGCTACACAAGACCACAAAGCTGTGTTCGAAAAGTGCACTAGTTCAAGGGGAGGCGACATTTAGTTAATTTGAGACACTCTGGGATGTTCCGTTTTTACTTACTGTTGCTTAAATATTGCGCCGGATCTTAACAATTTAGCTTTGTCGCATAAACACACGTCTTGTCTCTCCATGTGGACCTATGACACGGCTATGTTGCATTCAGGATGATAGGCATTTAGTGCTAAGGTTAGGATTAGGGTTAAAAAAAGCTTACACAAGACTACATAAGACTGCACAAGATTAAAGAAGCCTACATAAGACTACACAATACTACAGAAGGATGCAAGACTATGCAAGACTGCACAGAACTGCACAAGACTGCATAAGGATACATAAGACTAGGCCATATAAGACTACACTAGACTACATACATGCAGGCAGGACGAGACTATATGGAGTGCCAAAAACTACGCTACTTAAAGCATAATCTGAGGAGACTGCTTTTTTGTTGCCTACTTGCCTAATATGACCGTAAGTTGACTTTGCTTTTCTTTAATTCCTTCACTGGGTTTGTCAGCAACTTGCGTGTCCTCTCCCTGGGGCTTGGTGACCACCATAGAGGTCAGTGGGGTCACAAATTTATATGTGAGAGAAAGATCCAGGGCTTCTTTCCTGGCTGCTTCTTTCTCCGGGCCATTAAGGGTCATCCTGAAAAGCAGGACCAAAGGCAAAGTACCTTACTTATTTAATCAAACACACATGCACACAGACATACACACACACACAGGAAAGCTGGTGGCCTAGGGATTAGGGAGCTGCCCCTGAGCATCATCAGAAGTCATGGTATCACTGAGGTACCCTTGAGCAAGCCAGGCGCTGTGCCTGTCTGCCCGCTGCTTCACTTGGAGAATGGGTTAAACACACAGAAAGAATTTTGTGCTGTGGTGTGTATACGTACAACAAAGAACACTTTACACTTACACGAACATGCATGCAACAGAATGGTGCACTCACTCCTTCTCCAGCAACTGTTTCACAGTGAGAAAAGCCCACAGTCTCTGGATGAAGTTTTCATGCTTTGATGACCCTCTTCCCAGCTCTTTAGTGAACACAGAGTCCTGGTAGGTCAGGTTATTGTTTTTCTGCAAAAGAAATACAGAGGAATGAAGAGAGAGAGAATAAGGGACAGACTACACAGTCCTTATCTGCATCAGCACAGCACAATACACTGACTTACCAGTCTACCAGAACTTACTTCTGCTTAGAAAATCAATTTCACCTGGGAAAGATTTTGCAGTTGTAATCTGTGTGATAATGATTATTAAAGAGCTACACACTCAAACCCTTCAATGTTAATCAGACTTTTAAAGTGGGCACTCATGCCTTCATTTAGTTTTTGCCGCTTTCCACTAAAGGTATGTGGGCATTGGACAGTGGGGCTCTGTCCCAACAAATGAAACATTTTCTCCTATGAGCCTCAAAGCTGGACCTTTAAGAATGACAAAGCAAGTACAGGTTACCAACCAGTGTGATGGGAGTGTCATTTTGTCACATTGAAATAGGAGCTCCGGTGGTCAGTACAGTTACAGCATCTCCATTATCAGGCATTTTATGAGGTGGGATTGGGGTATTTGTGACAGTCATCTAGCTCAACATTTATAACAGCTTCTCTTGGATTTCATGCCCAGGAGAATTCAGGCTGATCTGAAGGATGAAGCTATTTGCTGGGTACACTAACCAAACAGGTAACTCAATGTAAACCTGTTAACTCCAGTCAAAAAACAACTGTCCAGCTAAGGATGCATTCAGTATACACCACCACTCAGAAACACACAATCTCCGCACAGAAACAACAACATCCACTCAGAAACACACAGTTTTTACTCCCAAACACACAATCTCCACTCGGAAACACACGTGAAATGGTGGCTTTTTTAACCAGACTGTACCGTTATAAGTTGGGTTTGGTCTTACTGAGATTGCAATGACGTCCACTATTAAACTCTCCAGGCTGTTGTCTGTGATTTGTCCGGCCACCACGATCTCCGAGCCATTGTAGTAGTGCCTGAAGCTGGCCTGGGTCAGGTTTGCTGTTCCAGTATAATTCAGCTGGACATCAGTCAACAGAGGGGTGGCCACCTCCTCGTAGAAGCCCTGCCGATCATGAAGGTGGTCGTAAAACACTACTGAACAGCCACTGGGCTGAATTTAATGGAAATAATTGGAACTTCCTCCCACCTGCAGCTGCAGGGCAGCGTCTGAGTCCTCGTAGATCCTGCGAGCAACTCCGTTGTTCTCCAGGGACATTTTCTTTAAGGAATCAAAGTTCACATCGAATCCAAAGCCCAGGCAGTAGAGGGGGAATTTTCCGCCAATGGCGTTTCTCACGTTGGCCTGAATCTTTGCTGGGTCACTTTCACCTGCAAGAGGACCAGATGTTTGATACAGGGTGAAGAATTACAGACAGAGCTGATAATGATCTGTGCGTGTGTGATATGTAAGTTTGTTTTTCATTGCTGTTGAAGCTGCTCTTTAGGGCCCTCATTATATGCGTGTGTAACTGATGTGAGAGTGTTTTATGTCTTGCCTGTATTTGCCTGTCCATCAGTCAGAAGGATGAGGATGGAGGCAGATCCTTCTTGTGGGTTGTTGTTGATCATCTCCACCCCCTTCAGCAGTCCATCATTGATGTTTGTGCCTGAACAGCAAAGATGAGCAGTGAAACAATTCAATATGAACCAGAATGTTAAACTATCTCCCACAGTGCATACTTTTCTTAAACTTAATTTCTCTGATAGCCAGACCTGCCCTTTTGGAGTTCTTTTTGGAGTTCTTTTTGTTTAACAACTGCCCAATCACAACTACGGTTCAGTGCAAAAGTCTTGAGCTCTGCTTATTTCTTCATATTTTGCTTCCAAAAAGCCAGCCTCTCTTGAATAAGCCTTGAGGAACAGTGAAGTCCTGAATCAGTGACGAAACAGGTGCAGATGATTCCAGATCAGGCAGTGAGCAGTATACTGGTGGTGCTGAATGCTGAGTATCAAATACTCCTCCTTTAGAGATTTCACCCCTTCAACAAAATGACCTGACTGGGCCAATTTAGCCAAATTCATAAAAAAAAAAAAGAACTTTAATTGTATTTTTTAAATATTTTTGCATAGTCTACCATTCTGTCTGTGTTGCAGGCTTTTTCACTGTTAATATAAAGAATTGGTTTTAAAAGACTATAACTTACTTCCACTAGCTTGAATTCTCTTCACGAAAGTCCTTGCTTCCCTCAGGTTTCTCTTTCTAGCCTGAGGGAGCTCAGGGTTCCAGACCTCAACTCTATGGTCGAATGTAATCAGCCCAAAGTGATCATCCTCTGCGAGGTCGTCCAGGATCTTCAGCAGCGCTGCACGAGTCTAGGATGAAGAGCTTCGTCAGATGGCCTGAGCAATGCAGGGTGTATGTGCAAAAATGAATTCATTTATAAAGCCGCTGGCTTTAAATCACTCATCCACTTTAGACAGTGTCGTTAACCTGCTCAATCTTCCTCCCACCCATGGAGCCGCTGCGGTCGATCACAAACACTACGTTTTTCGGAATGCGCTGAACGTCTGTGGGTGCAAAGTAGTGGACGAAATAACCATCAGATGCCTGAGAGAAAAGACAGCAGAAAGCATGATGGGAGACATAAAGACCTACAACTCAATGTGTACTAGAGTTGGGAGTCATCACCAAATGCATCCAGTCGTCATCACCTACATTCTGTCTTCATCACCTGTGTCCTGTCATCATCTCTGTCCTGTCATCATCATCTGTGTCCTGTCATCATCTCTGTCCTGTCATCATCATCTGTGTCCTGTCATCATCTCTGTCCTGTCATCATCATCTCTGTCCTATTATCATCACCTGCATCCTGTCATCATCATCTCTGTCCTGTCACCATCATCTCTACCTTCTCATCATCAACCAAAATCCTACTGCCATCACCTCTGTCCTCTCATTGCCTACGCCCTGTTGTCATCTTGTGCATCCTGTCACCATCACTTGGCTCATATTGCCATCACCGGGTGGCTGCATGCACAGGCAGACATAAAAAAAAAATAACATAAAGGCAGCCTTTATGTTTATTCAGTGTTGAACTTGAACTTTCTTTGTTTATTCAATAAACCATGACGTTTTGATAATAATGATGCTGCTGCTGTGTTTTCCTCCTTCAGCCGCCATGACACCTATGTCCTGTATTCATCCCCTGTGTCCTCGTCACAGTTCCTGCCTGCGGCCACTGGGGGTCACTAATGAACCATGGATCTTCCCAGCTCTCACAATCACTGCGATCACTCACACCTGATTTGTAGTACTTCCCTGATTCACTTTACCTCTGAACTGTGTGCCATTGCCATATCTCTGTCTTCCCACTGGTCCTTAGTTTCTGCCTGGTGTATTTAGGTTTGTGGTTTCTGTTAGTCCATATCCAGACATACTTTCATTCTCCCAGGTTGTTGTCCTTCTCCTCCTGTCTTCCCTTCCTCTTCTTATTTTCCTTCTATTAAACCGCCTAAAATGCAACTCTGCAGCAGTGCCTTTTCTTCTCTGCTGGGACAAGACCCCATCGTGACAGAATGTCTGTATCCACAGCAAGGTACCTACAACTTTGCACCCAAACTATCTTTCCTTTCGGCCGGTGCCACCACATCACACCGGACCCGGCGAGTCCAAGATGGCGGCCTCCATAGCGGTGGTGAAAGACAGTTTCATTCCTCTAGTGTGTCCCCAGACTCTTGTTTGTACCGCCTGTGACAGAGAAACTCTCCGGTGAATAAATACACAGAGGAATTCCGCGCTCTGGCGTCCCAGGTCTCATGGGACGATTTCACCCTCATGACCGCATATTACAAAGGCTTGACTCCTCGGGTGAAAGACGAATTGATCTGGCACGAGCGTCCCAGGACACTGGAGGATATTATCCAGCTCAGCCTTCGCCTGGACAGTCAGTTCAGCTTCACTCATTCTTATTCAGCTCAGATCAGCTCCACTCAGTTCAGCTCCACTCAGTCTAGTCCAACTCAGTTCAGCTCCAC
This sequence comes from Brachypetersius gabonensis, assembly GCA_037577145.1. NCBI lineage: Eukaryota > Metazoa > Chordata > Actinopteri > Characiformes > Alestidae > Brachypetersius > Brachypetersius gabonensis. The sequence continues at coordinate 9,503 of JBBJLR010111860.1, read as the reverse complement.
TCAGTCTAGCCCAACTCAGTTCAGCTTCACTAAGTCTAGCCTAGTTCAGTTCAGCTCCAGTCAGTCCAGCCCAGTCCAGTTCAGCTCCAATCCCAGCTGACGCCAGCACCGTGCTCTTCCCGTCGACGCCATAAGCGCACTCCTTCTCAGCCGCTCCAACCAGCCAAGCCGGCCTCTCAGCTCCACTCAGTTCAGTCCAGCTCAGTTCAGCTCAACTCAGTTCAGCCCAGCTCAGTTCAGCTCCACTCAGTCTAGCCCAAATCAGTTCAGTTCCACTCAGTCTTGCCCAACAGTTCAGCTCCACACAGTCTAGCCCAGCTTAGTTCAGCTCCACTCAGTCTAGCCCAGTCCAGTTCAGCTCCAGTCAGTCCAGCCCAGTCCAGTCCAGCTCAGTCTGCCCAGCCCAGTCCATTTCAGTTCCAGTCAATCCAGCCCAGTCCAGTTCAGCTCCACTCAGTCCAGCCTAGTTCAGTTCAGCTCCAGTCAGTCCAGTCCAGTCCAGTTGAGCTCCAATCCCAGCTGACGCCAGCACCGTGCTTTTCCCGGTCGACGCCAGCAGCGTGCTCCAACCATCCAAGCCAGCCTCTCAGCCGCTCCAGCCAGCCAAGCCAGTCTCTCAACCGCTCCAGCCGGCCAAGCCAGCCAAGCCGGCCTCTCAACCTCTCCAGCCAGTCAAGCCAGCCAAGCCGGTCTCTCAACTGCTCCAGCCAGCCAAGCCAGCCTCTCAGCCGCTCCAGCCAGGCAAGCCAGCCTCTCAACTGCTCCAGCCAGCCAAGCCGGCCTCTCAACCGCTCCAGCCAGCCAAGCCGGTCTCTCAACTGCTCCAGCCAGGCAAGACGGCCTCTCAGCCGCTCCAGCCAGTCAAGCCTGGGTCTGACTCGGGGTCGAACATGTAGGGCTGGATAGCACCTCTGTTTTCCTTATGTGTGTCCCAATAGTTTGGTTCATCTAGTGTATTGCTCACTCTTTCTTTTAAACGCGCAGCTTTTAAGGTATAGAATGGGTGGGGCATGGCCAGCAACAGCTTATTTGCATAAAAGGGACAGACCCCTTAAACGGCTCATTTTGAAAGGGACTGAAACTGTGAAGAATAAAGCTAGTGAGATCTCTTTAGAACCTCATGAAAATGTTTTGTGGCCCATAGACCTATTATAAATATAGCGAGTTTTGCATAATATGTCCCCTTTAAGTGTGTCTTCTCTGAGGATCTGTTCAAATTCCTTGAAAATGAGTGTAGGTTTGTCTGTTCTGTATCAGTACGCAGTACCTTCAGTTCACTGAATTTTGTTCTCTCAACATCATATAGGATGAGCAGGTCTCCATTCATGCCATCTTTTCCACAAACATCACACTTGGACTGCTGCTCCCGAGTGGGGTAGAAGTTCACCCATGCCTGGAAAAATTTAATTTATTTATGTTAAATGTCTGTAATAACCATGTATTTACACAACAGCCTAACTGGCCTTTAAGTGACTGAATAGATACAGTGAGGTAGTAAGTGTCCAGTAGTACAGTCAGTCCTCACCTCTTGATCAGATCGTGTGGCGGTCACAGCATTGGCCAGCTCCTTGGTGGTCAAGCCTCCCTTGACCTCCAAGAAGGAAATGCCTGGATCCTCATGGATGTACACATCAACCTGACCAAAAATAGTGCAACAATCTTCACCAAAAGACCCATGTTGCATGAAATTATCAAAAAATTCGCACTTTGTCCCATAAAACTGGAACATGTTCCAAAACATTTTTGTAAAGTCAGCAGACAATTGTTTAGTTCCAAAGCCCATGCAGGTTGGGGGGGGGCAGCATGGTAGATCCAGGTTGAGGGGAAGGGGTCAACATGTTAGATTCAGGTCGGGGAGGGGGGGCAGCATTCTAGATGCAGGTAGGTGGGAGGGGCCAGCATGGTTGCTTGGTGACTGCTGATTGACGGAAGTAATGGATGTACTAGTTTTTGTTTTTGGCAAGACAGGTGACCAAAAACATAGCAAATCTTAAGACCCCTGTTGCGTAAAATAATCACTCAGTCTCTTACCTTGAAGTCGGCCACTGGCTGCATCGGTCGGGCGTTGATTTGCAGCTGATATTTGCCAAGGCGACGCATGAGCAGCTCCTCATAGGTGAGTTCAAAGGTCACTTTACTGTAAGCAGCCACAGTCACTGAGGTTTTGAACTCCTCCAGAGTGCGGCCCACCGAGCTGGAACACACCAGGACATTAAACAAGATTCAAGGTTATTTATCACATGCACAGTTATACAAGTACAACATGTAGTGAAATGTACCCTTGAAATGTCTGTGAGACTGTGCAATAAATACACAGTGACAATAAATGAAAGAGAAAATTAAAGGCTAAAACTAAGAAGAGAAATATATTCAAATAAAATGAATGTAAATGGAGACGACAGCTCATGATTTAAGCTCTATCCGTTTTATAAATTGGAATATCAAGGGGACACAGCACCCAATAAAACGTTGTAGAGTTTTTACTCACCTCCGATCATTAAAACCAGATGTTATATTTCTTCAAGAAACACATCTTAAAATAAGTGAATGTAATAAACTTAAAAAAGGTTGGGTTGAGCAGATATTCACTCAAACTATAGCGACAGGTCAAGAGGAGCTGCCATTTTAATTAAAAAAGGCATCCCATTTAAAGCTTCCGCTGTGATACCTGATAACAATGGTAGATTTATGATAGTGGCAGGAAAACTGTTTGGTCACCAAATAATTTTAGCTAATATCTACGGCACAAATTGGGACAACACAGACTTTTTCTCTAACTTTTTGTCTTAGCTCCCAGACTTTAATTCACATATGTTAATATGGGGGGGGGGGGGGGGTGACTTTAACTGTATACTAGACCCCACACTGGATAAATCTCACCCTAAACATGACAGCATGACAGTAGAGTTTCCAGAACAGGTGAAATGTTACTTGTTTGTCTTGTATGCAGTCCTACAAACTCTATGATCCGTGGAGGCGTTCTAATCCCACTTCTACGCAATTTTCTTTCTATTCACTGGTACATTGCTCATATTCTAGGATTGACTTTTATTTAATTGATCATAAAGCAGTCCCCTATGTTACTGACCGCCAATATCATTCTATTATAATTTCTGATCACTGTCCAGTACAATTAGACCTGGCATTTTCAAATAACATTCAGTCGCAACGAACTTGACAGCTTGACCCTATCTTATTAACGCACGATCCATTCATTAAATTCATTTTGGAACAGATTGATACTTACACAGAAATTAATAGTACCCCTGATATTTCATATACTGTTATATGGGAGTCACATAAGGCCTGTCTTAGAGGTCAAAATAATTCATATGCTGCTTATGAGAAGAAAAAACTAAATAGGCGTCTGACTGAGTTAGCTGAGCAAATCCAAAACATAGACCGGAAATTAAGTGAACCTACTCCCAACATGTTTAAGACACGACTATTGCTCCAGACAGAATATGACAACCTCTCAGTTGAGAAGGCAGAACGGCTCCTGCTTAAAACTAAACAAACATATTATGAGCATGATGAGAAACCTAGTAAATTACTTGCACATCAGGTGAGACAGGCAGCTGCACACAGAGCAATCTCAGAAATCCGTACCACAACAGGTTTAATAACTACAAATCCTAAAAATATTAACGATCAGTTTAAAATGCGTTACATGAATTGTTATCAATCTCGGGCATCTGCAAATATAACTCGAATTCATAGTTTTTTGAATGATTTAAAAATTCCTAAAATTTCAGCCGAAGACCAAATTTTTATTGACTACCCAATAATGAATCAGGAAATCATACATGCAATAAAATCAATGCAGAGTGGTGAAACAGCAGGTCCAGATGGCTTCCCTATAGAATTCTATAAAGATTTTGCTACCAAATTAACACCTCTGTTGTGTCTATTGTTCCAAGAAATTATTACAACTAAGAAGTTGCCTGATGCCATGTCACAAGCTGTGATATCTGTAATTCCTAAAAAGGACAGAGATCCACTTGATTGTGGTTCCTATCACCTAATTAGCCTTCTATGCTGTGACTACAAAAATCTCACTAAAATCTTGTCCCAACGTCTTGAAAAGGTAATACCCCAAATAATCAACTCAGATCAGACTGGCTTTATACCAGGTAGGCAGTCATATTATAATATACGGAAGCTGCTTAACATTTTGTATTCTGCCCACTCCACCCTTCATTCTGAAGTTATACTATCTCTTGATGCCGAAAAGGCCTTTGACAGGGTGGAGTGGACCTGTTTAAAACGTTGGAAAAATTTGGTTTCGGACTATCTTTTATTACATGGGTTAGGATTCTCTACTCTTCTCCAAAGGCCTCGGTTCGTACAAACTCCAATTACTCCGAATACTTTTTGTTACATAGAGGCACAAGACAAGGCTGCTGTCTATCCCCTTTTTTGTTTAATTTAGCCATTGAACCTTTAGCTGTAGCAAAAAGACAATCATTAAAGATTACAGGAATTACTAGGAATTTTAAGCTGCATAAAATATCACTATATGCTGACGATGTATTACTGTAACCGACCCACTAAATTCATTTCCATACTAAATACAGATTCTGCAGCAATTTGGGAATTTTTCAGGGTACAAATTAAATTTTTCCAAAAGTCTACTATTTCCTATAAATTATCTAGCAACTGAAATAGATTATAGCATTTTTCCATTTAAGTTGGAATGCCGGTCATTTTCTTACTTGGGTATTAACTTCACACAAACATACAAAGACGTCTATGATTATAACTTCAAGGTATTATTGGAACGTACCAATTCAGATTTTAACAGATGGTCACTGCTTCCTCTTTCACTAGCAGGTCAAATTAACATTGTCAAAATCAATTTTTTTATTGATTTATTTATTTTATTTATTTATTTATTTTTAAATTACTTTGTTATTGTAAAAAAGAATGTAAAAAAGCTGAAGTGTGCAGAACAGACCATGTGCTGTAAAGTGTAATGTGCTCGTTGCTGTTGACATAACAGATGTCAGGTGAGGTAGAGAGGCAGGTGAGGTATAGTGAGGTACGGTGATGTAGAGAGTTCAGTTTGCATTATAATGAAAAGTTAAAACACCTTGATGGTTCATTTTAATCATCACCATAGTTTGATTTCACTCAATTTCTGACCGGCGCACATATACATTATTATTACAAGATACAGTCCTTGCAGCAAAGTTGGTACCTGACAACCAGGTGAGGCTGAGTAGAGGAACATACTACAAAAGAGGGGAAAACACCTCCCTGGTGGGGTACTACAACCCAGGATGCAAAAATCAGGACTTTCATTCTCTGGATGATACTTGACATGACTGGATTCTCAGTGATTTCCTGAGCATCATTCTTTGTAAGATAGTACCTGACTATTCCGGCACTTTCTCCTCGAGATACGGCCTGACTGTACTGCTCCTGAGCCTCTTCTTTCTTCTTCACTTCTCCGTCATATATCCTCTCCTCTATGGTCCTGAGAAGGAGATATCAAATGGTTGCAGCTCACTGATAAAACCTTAGAAAGCACAGACTTTGAGGACATGATTCATCCTACTTGTGTTCTCCACAGACCCTCAAACAAAGATGAGGAAGCGTTTCAGTCCTGAGTAGTGTGCATATATAAAACTTTTTTATATATAGCACCCACACAATATAGCACCCACACAATCAAACCTTAATTTTTGGCACATTCCACATTCCCATCATCATAGCACCTCTCTTTTGTTTCAGGCTAGTAATGGCCCTCATTCCATTCCAGACCTCCCTAGTGTTGTTTTCATGGAGTTTGCTCTCCAGCTAGGAGTTTTTTCCCTCTGCGATCTTAGATTTGAGCTCCCTCTGTACCAGTCTAAACTCTCTTTACCATAACATTGAAAGGTTGAAATAAAAAGTTACAGCTCTCATCTATGCATTTTACATTTATCAGATGTTTTGATCCCAAGTGACTTTCATTCCCTAACTACAGGGGACAGTCTCCCTGGAGCACCTTAGGTTTAAGGGTCTTGCTCAGGGACCCAGTGGTGGTATACTGATGGTTGGATTCAAACCCAGTATCTTTTGTATCATACCCACTGCGCTACCTCCACCCCAACACATCGCCTATGTTGTTCCATAGCAGCTATGATACCACTTCACTACAAGCCTTCAGCTAATCAATTTTTAATTGTACTTAAATAAAAATCACACATCAAATTGAACATCTTTCTACTAATGCAATAATACTGAAAAAATACATATCCCTCCCATGTTATTATTGTGTTACTAGTCACACCATAACATATTTACTCACATCCTGAACTTGCTGATGAATGCATTCTTGGGAATTTTGACCTGGAAATGGACTTCTTTGGACTCGCTGAGCCGGTTGGCGACACGGCTGGTGATGACGGTGATGGCGTAGCGGCTGGTGACTGTGGAGTCTATGTGGAAGCTGTAGATGTCCATGTCTTGTTCCTGTAGAGGACAGGCAGTGAAGGTGGGGAAGGCTAGCAACAGTTCTTAGCTTGGTAACAAGTGTGAGCACATTAAGCAGTTAGCTAACAGAGCTTTACTCCTTCAGTCAAGCCCTTTGAGCCAGTTTCCCAGACAAGGATTAAGCCTAGTCCTGGATTACATAGCACTACGAATAGTGCCGCCGCCCCCCCCCCCCCACACACACACACACAATAATCAGAATGTCCCCCCAATTCTCCCAATATAAAAAGGTTTACAAACAAATATAAAACAACAGGCAATCACACACTTCCATCCGAAATAGTCATTAATAAATGTAACCATAGTCAAATTCACAACTAAACTCAACAGACTCATTATTTTAGCTGCCAGTTCTAGGGTTACAGTGTAGCCCAACACTGTGGGTGGTTTGTCTGAACAGTGTGCAGTTTGTCTGAACCCAGTATGCAGATTGTTTGAACCCAGGAGAAACAAATGCTTGTCTGTGGGTTTGATAAGTATAAACGCTGTACTGTCTCTCTTTCTCATTATTTATAAAGCTGAATTCAGAATGCGTTACTCAGACTGTATATCTGTGTCTGTCAGTTTTTGTAAAGTGTTTTGGAAGTGATACTTTTATTAAAGTTTATAGTCTGGTAGCTGGTAGGGCATTCGCCCTGCGATCAGAAAGTCCAGGTTCGATTCCCAAGACCGCTAGGCACCTCTGAGGTACCCTGAGCAAGGTACTGTCCCCACACACTGCTCCCCGGGCGCCATGTTCCTGGCTGCCCCCTGCTTCACTTGGTGAATGGGTTAAATGCAGAGGTTGAATTTCGTGCTGTTCACACTGTGGTGTGTTCACGTATGACAGAATGGTCACTTTCACTTCCAATGTAATCCTTTACTCCTCAGCTGTCATATACGGTAATATAGTTTGTGTTGGTGCACATATTATGGGTTGTACGGTAACGAGACCTGCCTTGTAACATAATTTGACACATAAAAAAACAAAAGGTTGGCATACCAAGGAAGTATACAGCACTTTAAAGCTACAGTACTGTGCAAAAGTCTTAAGCTACCCCTCATTTTTTGTTTGCAAAGATCCAGACTTTCTTGTATTTTAATGGGGTCCTGAGGAACAGTTCTCCAGGCTTTCTGAAGTACTTTCAAAGACCATCATTTTCAGTCCAGTCTGAACCTGACTAGTTTTAGTGTTTTTTTTGTTTGTTAAGGCACACCGTGACCTACGAATGCATCATTCAAGGAGAACAAAGTCCATGATCAGGTGATCAGGCTGTGATCAGTATACTGGTGATGCAGAATGCTGAGTTGTTGGAACTCCTTTACCTCGACACCGCATATATTTAAGTGCAGTAAAACATTTGTTCCCATTCCTTTCATTTAATCTACTAAGTGCACTAAAAATTAGACATTTTGACAGGTGTAAAATAATTGTAAATACGCCCCAACATGTATTTAACACAAAAAAACTCAAATGACCTGAGCGTACCTTCTCGGTTTGGCCTGAGGCGGCACAGATGAGTAAGAATCCAAACACAGCGACTGTGGTTCGATCCATGGCGGCTCAATCCCACGCAGGACTGAAGCCGGACAAACACACACAGGTCTTTAAACAAACCCTGCGGACCCTGCTATTGGTCAGAACAGAGAGAGCATAGCCAACACCCTTCCAGTCATCAACCCCTCTTACGGTAACACTATATCAGCTATGAACTCACGCTTCATATATCAACAGTGTGGTTACACTTGGCATGGGTGTGGTTGATGCCCCGCTCAGTATTTGGAGGAGGATGAATCCCTCCCCCAAATAATTCACACTCAGCAAACACTTGCTTATTTGCTTATAAACAATGCATTGTGGCTCTACACCCATTTTCGCTGGAGTCTAGTTTACCTCAAGATGCCCTGCATGTATCCCTCTACTGGGCTTGTCACGATACTGAAATTTCGAACTTGATACCGATACTAAGGATCCTACTCGATACTCAATACTATTTTCTAACTACAATGGGAGAAAACCGAACACAGGAACTTTTTAATAAAAAAATTAAAGTGTGCTCAGGAGGCATTGCACCAGTTCTCTGCAGAGGAGAGCTGAGGGTCGCTTAAATAGGTTTTAGTAGGTTTGAGTAGACAAACAGAATGCTGCATTTTCTTTGTCTACTCAAAATTGTACAGCGTCTTTGTGTATTTTGAATGCGGTTTACAGATTAAATGTATAATAATAATAATAATAATAATAATTATTATTATTATTATTATTATTATTATTAGCCAACTCACATAAACAACATTTAGTCTCAGCACTATTACGTATTTCATTATAGTTATCGTCACATGACCAGCATTTACGTTGTCTCATCTTGTTTTTGTCTCGTGATAAATGTTCGTTGACAACAATATTTAGTCATAATTTTGGTTGAGAAAGCAACGCTAGCTGAACGCGGCACTCTGTTGCTTCCAGCCGAGATATGGGACTGTCATGTAAACGCTGGGTCCTCCAGGTAGCCGGGGGAAGCGCTGCCCACTGCAATGCCTATTGAAAATTGTTGTAGGCGATTTCCGTGAATCGTCAGATGCAAAACTGGCATTTAAGTATACCAGTGCTAATTGATATTGAACTTGATACTAAATTTTAGTATCGAGTAGTATCTGAGAATCAATTTTTTTTTACAACCCTACCCTCCACCATGAAGGGTTTAGGTTTTGGCCAAAATCTTTTTAAAAACTCTCAGGAGTCAGGTGGCAGAAATGTAGTATAACTTTTTCATGAAAAAACTTTCTGTGAGAAAACCTTTAGAGGCGAACATCAGGTTCTGACCAAAATGGAACCTTTCACAATAAACTCTGAACCACTTTGTTTATGTGACGGTTCGGACTAGTTTGCCTCGGGTTCCTGGTCACGTGCCGTTTTTTTCTATTTTTTTTGGTCACGTGCCTGTGGGTTTTTGGTTTCCTTTCTGTTTTCCGTTTCTGTTTCTTTCTGGACTGTTTTGGGTTTGGTTATGGTTATGTTCTGTTATGTTTAGTATTAGAGACTGGTT
>JBBJLR010111852.1:0-21571 GCA_037577145.1 Brachypetersius gabonensis | reverse complement strand
CGTTTTTCCCATTACCATGTCCATGTGTTCCGGTTCCCTATCCTTCCGCACCACGCTCACGGAGCCAACCGTGACAAAAGGTTGGGAACCAGTGCCTTATGGTATACCTATTGATGGTAGTATTATTAATAAAGTTGCATTTCTATAACATTAGAATTAGGCTTGGAATTAGGAGTAGGTTTAGGTTTAAACTTTTATTAACCTGAAAGTTCAAATAAACAAATGTTGTGTTGAATGTATCTTAAGACAATGTAAGCTTCTGCACTGGACTCTCAAAAATAAAGCACCGCTAAATGTGTGTTTAATTACTGACTTGTATACCTCTAGTAGTTAATTTTTTTGGTCGATTTGTAATGTAGGTCATGGGCACGGCCACACAAAGCCTCGGTGTAAGCTTGATGCCATCATCACAGATGACGCGGGCAAATCATATGCATTTATAGGTAACTAGGGTTTCTTTCAACAGTATTTATCTGTAGGTGTGAAGGATGTATTTTTTAAATCTGTATTCTCACTCCACCCAGAGAACACGTACATTAGATTGGACAGTCACCGTGATGGAAGTCACCACTTTCCCATTGCAAGATTATGGAAGGAAGTTACAGGGCGGATAGATGCAGCCTTCTCTTATGGTGACAAGATGTACATTATCCAGGTAAAAAAACGTATAAAATGACCAGATTATTGTTTAACCTCATGATACAACTACATTGTACCTATTCAGAGAGATATTCAATTTGCATTGACATGACAGAAACATTATATATTTAATATCACAACATTAAAGAATAAAATGCACACTGTACAATCTATATATATATATAGATTGTACAGTGTGCATTTTATTCTTTAATGTATATATACAGATAAAACGATATGTAAACTTAGATAAGTATGTGTATGTTTGTACACAATGAGTATGTTAATGTATCTATGTACAGAGTGGATATATAAATAAATGTAAGAACACTGTGGATATATACATGAGGTTCACTTCTGTTTCACAGGGTAATAAAATTTACATCTACAAATCAGCAGCACATTACGTTCTAATAGAGGGCTATCCCAAACCCCTGAAAGAGGAACTTGGCATCGAGGGACCTGTGAATGCAGCTTTCCTCTGTGCAAATGAGCATGCTGTCCACATTATAAAAGGTATAAGCCCCATCCTTTCCAGCTGCAGTAATTACTTACCATAAAAGCCATTCTTGTACATTATGCATTTAGCGATTTAAAGTGTGATTACATTGTTACATTATAGGCCTATGTTTGCACTTAAGCTGCCCAGCTGAATGTCTATACTGCATGTTATAAAACATTGATACAAATATAAGTGTACATGTTTGAAATGAATACTGTCTATGAAGTCTTAAGTCTACCTTAAGAGATTACTAATAAAGAATAAATGCCAGTAAAGGAAAATGACAAGTTCCTGTTCGCTTCCATCTACTGTTAGTCATTTACAATAAAGGTGAACTTGTTTTCCTTTTCCCATAGGTCAAAAGATGTTCGATATTGATCTGGCTGCAACCCCGAGAACCTTAAAGAATGAATTCCCCATGCCTATCGCTAATGCTGACGCTGCCTTATGTGATCAGGAAGGTGTGAAGGTGTTTGTTGGCCCAGAATACTATCCGTTCCAGAGCCCTCGGGTTCTGGCTGTCGCCAAGATCCATCCTGCGGCCAAAAAGATCTCACCTGAGAAGTTTGGCTGTGAAGTATAGGAGATGCATCGAATACGGTTTGGCTGTAGTTCTTTGTACATTGAATATTTCTGCCCATGAAAATAAAACTCAAAAAGCCTACTCGTCATGTCTGTTCACTTTACAATCGAGTTTGGATCGAGCAAGGATGGACTCTAGTCTAATTTGTCGGTCTCAGTAGTATTCAGCAAATACCATATTAATGATTCCTGTATCAATGATACCATATAAATGTGAATAATTTTGTTTCGGCATCAATCAGTATTACAGTAAAATCAAGACAACTTAGTGAAAATAAATGAAACATTTAAAGTAACAAGTATGTATACAATTTAGGGTTTAGGTGAACGCATAGCACACGTGTGTGTATTTGTGTGTCTATGCATGTGTGTTTCCTTGCACACATTTTAATGAGAGCAAGAGTGAGTGAGAGAGAGGTGGAGTTTTGCTTTCCTGATGTTGTGAGAATCCAGCAACAAAAAATGGAGCAAGTTTAAATGGCGCAAGTTCAAAGGTAAAGATAGCACTTACTGTGAGCGAACACATACAAGGAATTTGATTCCGTTTGAACATTTACAGCATTTGTTTCTGAAAGTGCCCACATTTATCAGGCGCTTTTATCCAAAGCGACTTCCATTCTTTAACTACAGGGGACAGTCTCCCTGGAGTTGGGGTTACAGGTCTTGCTCAGGAACCCAGTGGTGATGTGTTCAAGGTGGGATTCGAACCCATGACCTCTTGGTCTAGAGGCAAATATCCTACCCACTAAGCCATCACCACAAGTTATGAAAGCAAGTTATGCAAAGCTATGACCAGATATCAAATTTAAATCTCACATCATTAGACATTTTACAAATTTCTAAAGTTCAGTCCACTGCCCTCACATAGTTTCTATGGAAGTCTGGAGGGAAAATCCAGAGTGCAGAATTTGCTTTTTGTCCAGATGTTTCTTGGGATTCATCTTGTCCACTGAGGTCGTACGATTATGCTTCTGCAGACTTGATCACCTCGCTTAATCAAAGGCCACAGAAATGTCTTAATCAGAAAAAGAAATCAAAGAAAACTTGTGCCTGCACAGCTTGTTGTGGTTCTGATCTGCCCACTAGTGGATACATGTAGCTTTTAATCCACCAGATAGATGAAACATAAACAGACATGAACAGACAGAAACATGTACAAAAGTAGATGTGTACACACCGTCTAAAGCAGATCTTATATTTTAAACTAGGGACTCAGATTGAAATTACAATTAAACAAAGTTCCTCACTTTGATCTTATGACCTAAATAAATGATCAGAAAGAAAACCAATATCAGAGATGATGTAAATAATGAAACATGTTCTTTATCCTTCAGTCAGCATCGGTTTAAACAACATTAGAGTTCATTATTTTAACCGTGCACTTGAATTGCCAAAGTTCGCTTGATTATGTGGTTCTGAAAGAGTAATAGTATGTATGTGTTTGTATGTGGTGATCAGAATATTCTTGCTGGCTCATCTCCTAACTCAATTCAGCTCTTATTTGTTGGGGTACACATATTCTGGAGCTGCTCACACATAATGCAGACACATTATAATGCCGTTACTCCAGACTGCCTGTTCAGACTGTCTGTTTAGTGCCCAGTGCCTAATGCCCCGCTCCATTTGCCTCCACCATTGAGCAGACTTTCTAAACTCCTTTGAGCCCATCTGGCCTCTCAGTTTTCTGCCTGGCCATCCTTCTTTTTTACATCAAACCAGGTCCTTGTAAGACGTATAGCTCCCCTGTTTGTTCTGTTTCCTTTCTGCAGTCTTGTACTTGTCCTTTTCTTACCCATGCCTGCCTCTATCCCAGACACTGTCTCAGCCACTGTCCCCATTAATAGGTCCCAGTCTGGTACATGTACCAGTCCCTGTCTCTGTATCCATTCAATTGTCAGTTCAGTTTCATGTCTGGTTCCATAGTTCTTATCTGACGAGTGCCTGTGCAGTCATCTGTACCCTCTAAGCTACTATACTCTGTCCTGTCCAGGAACCACTCATGTGTTTTAAAGATCGTAGGACTTTTTTAACTCTATTTTGCCCGATCTGGACCTTATGTAACGAAATTCTGCTTAATGCAGACATTGTAAGTACTGTCACCTGTGTACTGCTAATTTTTCCTCAATCTGCATTAGTTGTGTCAGTAGCAAGCAAATGGCAATTTACATTAAACTTTAAAAGATATACAGACAAACAAGGATGAAAACATGACCATCACATTTAGATGTCCTTCAAAAGAGGAAGAACCTGCTTCAGTGCACAGTGCAAACATCACCTTATATTCAGTTCTGGTTGAGTTACTGGACAAAACAGAACATAATTCTGGATAATAATGATGAGTCATGCTTGCAAACTAATAATGATCAAACAGTATTATTAAACATTACATGTGTAAAGTGATTTGCATTGATATCTCATCCTTTTTCACTGACTACACAGTCTATAGATATGTCTGCACTGCACTGTGTTGCTCAAATTGAAAACTAATTAACCAAAAATTTAAAGTGCACTTTCAAGTTATTTTCTTTCACTCAGCTAGCATTAGTTCATTCAAATTTATGTTCCACCTTAAAGGCTGTAACTGTTCTGTACAGACCCTAGAATTTTGTACCATTTAAGAAGGAAAACCAAATTCAAATAAGAAGCTGGAAAAAGAGGAAGACAGCTTCTGTAACGTTCACAGAAATGGACCCAAATGCAGAATAACAAAAATTAAAAGTTTAATAAAACTTTCTGTGCCCCAATCAGTTAATCACCACCCGCACCCACCTATAATGCTGTATTTCTACTCTTGTGTTTTCTTGCACCTTTCTCCTTTGCACTCTGTGTAGTCCTGTTCTGCTTGCACTCATGCATTGGTTCTGTGTTGCACCATGGACCTGGAGGAACATTGCTTCATCTCATCGTGTAGAAATTTGAAATTACAATAACACCTACTTGATTTACATATACTTCCAGCAGATGGATTTTTTGTGAAAGTGACATCAAAGGCTCTCGAAAACACCTTGTAAATTCGATAGCGCTGTGCAGTAAGATGGAACTCAATGCTATACCTCACATCGTGCCAGACAAAACAAGAGGACAAGACCTTCAAAAATGATTTAAGAAAACGTAAACAAAGAGGATTTCATTCTCCTCACCAAGCTGAAACACTTCATTGAACCACACAATCAGATTAAAATCAAACTGCGATATGCCTCTGCTTTTGCCCCTCTATCAGGTGATGGTTGTGCTGAATCTATCAGGTGATAATCTATTATACATATATAAAACCCAGTCTGTCCTTCAGTTGCCCATCATTATTCATCATCATCTTTTCAGACATCACAGGTTTTCAAATATATCCTCAAAACTGAGAGTCCTGGATCTGTCCCAGAATCGTCTTTAGAATTGTAGCAGACCTTTGAATCATTAGGCCTGACGTTCAAAAATGGAAGCATGACATGGGATATGCAGGAAACAGACTACCTGAGAAATGTTAGTACTCTTAAATTAACCAGAATACAAAAGACCCCACACCAAACAAAATAAGTGCAGACCTTTAACTGCATTGACTAATCTCAAATTCTGCTGGTTTAAAGAGCTTGATCAGCACACTGAGAAAGTTTTAACATATAACAAATCTGATATTCAGATCAAAGAAAAAATTTATTATAAGTTGAGTGTGCCCAGAATTTACATGAACTAATGTTTTCACATTTCAACATGATACTTGTGTCTGTGTCCAGTTCTTGTTCTTTTTGAACACTTAATAACACCAGGCAACAAAAATTTGTTTCATTACATTTTGTAGTGTTTCTTAGACATTCTCAACATGCTGATTTCGGTGGTAATGTTTATTTTCTTCAAGGGTTCTTCAAGCTTCAAGAGATTAGTTAGAAACGTCATTTTTAGAAAAAACTGAACATGGCAGTTCAGCTGACATGGTCTTTTTTATACTTTTATAACTTTTTGCATATTAATATGTTGTTTGTTTGTTGTACATGTAGATAACAGCATTGGCCACTCTATTACAGGGTTGCCCCTCCGATTATGATGAAAATAATAGTAATATTACAACAACCTTATAATGAAAAATATACATAAAGTTTAGTTTATCTCTAGAACCACTGAAGGTAGGAAAAACTGATGTGATTTTCTAAATCAGCAAAACTTGACTAAGAAACATCAAAGATTGCAATGAAACAGACCTTTCATTAAAATTTGTTACCCAATGAAATTTGAAGACCCTGATCATTAGCTCTATAACAGAACAGAACAGAAGAAGCTACATATATCTCTGTAACTGTACTGGATGGAGGAAGTTATTTTCTCATTTGTTGTTTGGATGATGAGGACGGAGAACTCTGTCTAACATGTAGGTTTTTGAAATCTTCCATTGGATGAAATCTGGTCACTGCAAATGCCAAAGCACAATGTTGCCCACCCTGTGAATCTAATTAATGAAAGCTTTCAGGGGCATCTGAATTTAAGAGCCAGATGTTTTGAATCTGACATCTCCAGGGTGGCAGATCTCCAGTACAAGTATTGAGCACCCTGCCATTGCCTAACATTTACAGTGGATATAGAAAATAATCCAAATATTCACTTTTTGTTACTTTGCAGCCTGAACTGAAGACACTCACAAAGAAACACCAATGCAACTCTTCTAAATCAAAGAAATGATAGCAACAGTTTAGAAAACAACAGAATCACTGAAACGGATCAAGGATCATCCCCCTGTATCAGTACTTTGTGGAACCACCTTTGATTACTGCCTTGAGTCTGTTGGAATACCTCTCTACCAATATTTGCTCATGCCTCTTTATAAAACTGTTCAAACTCAGTCAAATAGTCTGATGACCATTGGTGGCATGTAAACCAAAATTCATTCCACCGATTCTCAATAGAGTTTGAGTCTGGACATTCACCATTTACTCCACTTTGTGGTCAATTTTGCTGTGTCAAAATTGCTTTGGGTCACTGTCATGTTGGAAGGTGGCACTAACCCTAACCTTCTTCCACAACTTTTGGTCAGAGGGCAGCACGCTTTCCTCAAGAATTTAGCTATATTTTGCCTCATCCATTTTTCCTTCTATTCTGACACAGTCCCTGCTGCAGAGAAACACCCCCAAAACAAGGTGCTACCACCACCATACTTTACTGCATGGTGTTCTTAGGAGGGTGAACCGTATTGGCTTTCCACCAGATGTACCGTTTAGTGTTTTAGTCTCTTCTGAGTATAAAACCTTCTCAGAATCTCTAGGGTTTATTTGGGAAAAACTCAGCAGAGACTTATAGTGCCCTTTCTTGAGTGTCTTTTTCTTGCAACCCTCCAATACAAGTCAAATTTGTGCAGAACTTGTTATATGGTTGTCACATTCACACAATGACCACTCTTTGCGGTAAATTTCTGTCACAGATTCAAAGTTGCCAGGCGCCTCTTGGTAGTCTCTCTGACAAGTTTCTTCCTTGCTTTCCCGTCCAGATCAGAGAGATAGTATGGTCCAAAAAAGATTCTAGTTGTACAAAATACTCCCTACTTTTAATTAATAGACTTTACTGTGCTCCTAGGGATTGAAAAGGCCTTTGCATTTTATTTTGCATCTATCTCTTGATTTGTGACAGTCCACAACTTTATTCCTGAAATCTTCTGACAGTGCCTTACCACCCATAGTTGATTGTTTGCTGTTGGTTGCACTACCAAGCAGTGTAAGGTTCCAGGAATCTAACTGATCACAGGTGGAAGCCAATTAGTTTGGTGTGCAATGGAGAATGTGAATATTTACGCACAGCTGGAGAAACTGTTTCTTTGTGTGTCTTCATTTGAATGGGCTGCTTCTTTTCTATGCCCACTGTACATCATTTCCATGCTCATCCAGTAGCTCTTTCCTGCCCATTAGATACCATCAGGACATTTGGAATAAAGCACTTTTAATATTTCTTTCAAATCAAATAACTTTTGTAGCACTTCAGAATGGACTGAAACCTCCATTGTATGAAAGCTTTGCTTTTGCTGCAAAGTCAGCAGCTGTGTGTGGTGTTTCACTGCCTGGGTAGACGGTTTATACTGGATAAGAGGGGGAAGGGTGGTCTTATCTACAGTATTTCAACTGTCACTTTTAGCTACCAATCCAGCACTCAGACCACCCCACACCATGGACATAACCAAACAAAATGAGGCAGTTGGTTTACAGCAACACAGGATTTTTCATGTATAAAAAACACAGAAGGCATAATCTTAATGGGCAAATTACCTCTCCTTTCCATAAATTGACTGTTGAATGCAATGTCCCAAAGACACTGTATTGTATTATTGTACTGTATTATTATTATAATCATTATTATTGTTATGATTATGATGATTATTTTTTTGTTGTTATTATTATTATTATTATTGCTGTTGTTGTTGTTTTTGTTGTTATTATTATTATTATTATTATTATTTAATATTATTATTATTATTACTATTATTGTATTATCACTGCTCTTGTTATTACTGTAACAAGAACTATTACTACTACTGCTTTAACGATAATAGTAATCATTACTATTATAAACAATTTACATAACTTTATTATATCCAGTTATATCCACCTTTCATACAAGGGGCAGTACAAAGTACCTAACTGACAGCTGGCAAAGTTCAAAAATGTCTGCGGTGTGTTTCAGTAGTCTTTCACTAGATGGCAGTACAGATCCAAATTAATCTCTTTCTGTATTTTGCCTGTGGCGGTGCATTTTCAAGTCTTTTAACTATGGGGTGATCTAAACTGAACTATAATAATATTTTTTTGTGGAAGCTCACAGTTAAAGTTTGCCTGGTAATTACTTGATCAGTGATGCTCAAAATCACTCACTATAAATCCTTTATAGCTATTTAGTTTATCTTCGTTTGAAGAAAAATAATATATGGCATGAAGCCGACTGCAACTGTTATTTCTACTTTATATCTATAACTATGCCTTCTTATACGATAATTTCATGAAATTGCTTTTCCCCCTCCTAATGGAGATGTATATATTAAACTAACAAACACATGTGAACTATATTATATTGTTTGGTTCCGAATCGTATTCTCTTACCGCTTCTGTTGACTGTTTTAAAAAGAATTCATTTTTTTCAAAATGTCTGCATAAAGAAGTAATTTGATGAGAGGTGCACTGTTATAGCCTAGCTTATTTCACAGCGATGACTGTAACCAGATAATTGGAGCATTTGTTGCCTGTAAAAACAACCTCACAGAACATTATTACATTAAATGGTTATTAGTGTGCTACCTGAGAACTGAGGCATTGCTTAATGCTTTATTGTTTTCAGAGTAATCACTCCATTTTACCTCTACTTCTGCAAAAGTCCTGTCATCTGCAATATCACTACTTATGCCACTTTTGCATGCAGTAACAGACTCGATATAGAGCGAAACTCCAAACCACCATTTGTGATAATTAGTGAACTACTTCAGCAGTAATTTATTTATCTATAGTATTCATATCCACCTCACTTACTGACCACAACCTTTTGTGCATAGAGCTTATTTCTGGCTACATTTAGTTTGAATATTTATTATATTTTATATGGTTCTTTGTATCTTATTGTTATTATCGAGTTAATGCATTACTTACTCAACACTGACAATTATTATATCGCGCATTAATGTGTTTTTTATCCTTTTATTTTGAAAGTACGTTGCTATTTTTAACTTCTGGGTGCACGCAGCACGCAGCTCTACATCTCGGCTGGTTTCGGAGGGCAAACGTCCCATTACTTTTGTCCATATTATACGGCCATATTATATTACATGGACCAACAGGGATTGCATTAAGATGAATATGGAGTTGGCCCATTTGCAGCACCTGTAATGGATGTATATATGTGTCTATATCTATATACACATACATCAAGGAAACACTCCATATCAAATGGCTATGGATGACTTTTGTTTGCATTGATCACTGAGTCAGAAACTTAAGTTGAAGACCCTTATCAAATCAATGGGTGGGGGGCTGCGTCTCTGGTTTAGTACTTAGTACTGAGTACTTAGTACTCAGTGGTTCAGTTCATACAGTACAGAAGAATGAGTACTTTGGGACACAGCCCACACCGGAGACGATAGCTGCATTTTAGAGAAGTGAGGGGTGCTGCCCGACTGCTGCCTTGTTTGAAGTAGGGTGGAACATGGAGAGGAGCCCCCTCTCTCCTTTCCCCCCTCCTCTCCTCTCCTCTCTTCTATCAGTGAACCACGCCTCGCTCGGGCTCCTCTCAGGCCGGCCATATTGAGGGCTTCAGTCTGCTGTCCTCACCTCTCAGTGGATCTGTACACACTTTACCCGGCTCATCTCCTCTCTGCCGTTACAAACGAGAGCTAGAAGACACTTGGAGGTCTCGACTACACACTCGGGGGTCTTTTTTAATGCGTGTGCCTGTTTCTCGAAGGTTTTTTGGCTTCTAGTCCTTGTCTTGAAGACACAGTCCCTCTCCAAGGTGAGTTTGTATCTTCTCTCTGCACACCGTGCTGGGCTCCCTTCTCCCGGCCAGACATTCTGACCTAGACCGCGTTCTCTAAAATCCCCGTTTAACACAAATGTACGACCCCTGTGAGTGTTTTAGACCTCGAAAGTGTAAAGGAACATCCTAAGAAGACTTGTTTTTATGCTGACGTCCCGGTTTAAAGCTTGAATCGACACTTTGTGGCGGAGATAGTTTGTAACGGTATTAGCTTAACGTTATAATGTCTCTGTGCTTACACTGTAACTTATGGAGGAGGTGGAGGGAGGGGGTGGTAGCAACTTAGCATTTCAGGCTGTTTTCTATATAAACACGAGAAGAAATAAATATTTAAAAGGTAGTCGAAGTTTTGGAGGAGGTGTTTTTGCTGTCACAACTTTTCTTCACCCGTGCTGGGCACTGAGGAGCCCTAGCTAGCTAGCTATATGGATTATACGGAGACTGTTTAAGCCCTGTCGAGCTCCTACACAGAGTTTATGAGGCCAAACCACCTTTTTTCTTTATTTTTAAATCGATTTATTTTCGTGTGTTGCTTGATGAGCCTCTAGGACCCCGGTTCAGCCATGCACGTTCAACAGCCTGGCCTAGTTTCTGTGGGTAGCACATGTGGTGTCAGCTAATTCACACGCGTCTTCCATGAGACCTGCAGCCTTTCTGCAGAAACTTTGGTTCGACATAATACCGCTGGCCCTGTTTTTCTGGCAGTCTGGATTAAGCTGAACTGAGCTCAAGGCCGTTTGGGTTGCAAGTGTCTGCCTGAACGGAACCAACAGGCCACAGGACACCAAAACAAAACCCAGACCACGAGGACGCAAAGCCAAATATCAATTCTAGGCTCCAGAAGCAGATATTGAGCTAGCGTTTCGTTATTCGGACCGATCTGAAAGAGGAAATGTTCATGTAACGTACTCCTACACTAATCCCCAGGCAGAGGATTGAGTTGAGTAAAGAGCGGGCCGGGTTTAGTGCGTGCGGGGTTAACGGTGCGCTCCTGGATAGAGTCCATCCTGCACACCTCTTCACTGGGGGTGCACCAGTACTGGAAATATAATGACTATTTCTACAAGGTTTACTTCAGTACAGCATAGTGCCCCAGTGTTAAGATAACAATTTTGTTAGTCTCACAGGTTTGAAATGTACAAGAAAATGGACAGAATATGAGTGGACGTGGAAGCTGTAGACTTTTAACCTATAGAATAAAAGCTAAACAACACAGCAGTTAAATATAAAAAAAAGTATACTGTACACATTATATAAATATATCTGTATATATGTACACACATATATGTGTGTATAGATTATATATCGATATAGATGTTGTGTTATATGTCAAATGTATGTACATGTGCTCATCAATGAGGTTGTCTCTCTTTATTATAAACTATAAGGGTTAAATTGACCCGGTTCATGTTAAAAGCATATTTCTTTTCAGAAACACTATCTTTTGCTCAAATAATAATTTAAGCAATATTTCATGTACTCTACTTTTTCCTGATCATGGTTTTCTTAGATCATTTACTTGTTTTTAAACGTTTTGCTCTTTTTGAGCCCTTTTTGAGTCTCAACGTCTGTTTGATGACCATTTTTGAGCAGAATGTGCAGCGTTAGCCATGTGTTTGTGCATCCTCAATCATTTTCATGGTCATTCTCCAGTAAATTCAGTATATATGTGATGAACTGATGGTTGTAGACCATAATACATTTGGTAAATACAGGAGCCTGGGGTCCCTTATTACCATTAGTTCAGGTCTGGGAATGACTGCTTGATATTCATGTACTGAAAGGATGTTCATTAATATTCATGCCATTCATTGTGCCTCTTCATATGGTTTTGAAATGTTCGTTTGTTAGCGGAACACATATTTTAATGAGTGATAAGGTGTCTAATCTTTGGGGACGATTGGGAAATTCGTGCAGGTTTCAGCTACAAGCCGGTCATTTTCTCTAGGCGCACGACTAATGTGAACCCAAAAGGCAATTTTAAACATCACATTTGGAAATCAAACATTTTATTCAGTTTTCAACAAAGAAATGTTTCAAAAGATTGGCTTGTACTAAAAGGAATTTTTCAGGGCATGGAGTGGTATCACAAGTTGCAGGTTGTGTATTTTTCTTCTGTAGCAACAGAAGGTAATCTTACTGGTGGAGTTGTGTTTTAAGTGTAACTTCTGGGTTTTTTTTCTACATATCCAACATTAATATCCACATTGCAGATAATTTATCTGAAGTAAAATCTTTGAGTCTAATCCATGTCTTCATTTATTCATAATGTGTCATATGTTAGTGTTGCTGTCCTTCCCGTGCATCCACTGTCCAAAGCTAGTATATTTTGTACTTGGTGTATGAAATAATGTTTGTGTGTTTATATAACACATACATTTACATACAGAACAGAGGACTTCATTCTTTTAATAATTATGCACAAAATCAGTGTTTTATGAGGGACTGTTTTTGGGGACTATCTACATTCTCATTGTGTCAAAGTCTTAAAACAAAACCTGCACTACGATTGTGGATCCTATATTGTAGCTGTAGAGCTTCTGATAACGTAGTGTCAGATGTCGTCCGAACAACCAAGTGCTAATGAGATGTAATTAAGAACCCAAGTTCAGCTGCACTGTTGTTCATTGAAGCAGTTTCATTGTAGCGCTGCATGAAGCAGGTGTCGGAGGTAACTGTACCACATTACACTGTATAACGAGGAGTTATATGCCATTGAGTCCCAGTGATGTTCCCGGGGCTGCAGGCTATGCACATCTTTTGTAACATATTTGGCTCATCAGGGGCTTGAATGTTAATGCAGGTTTAGAGAATTGAATAGAAAATATGCAGAGCATGCTCTCCTCAGGACTACTGCACTGCCTCATTATGTCTCTAGTGGAACTGGGTAGTTGAATGATGAGAGGCTGTGCTATGATGCCCATTAAAACAGTGTTTGTGTCACTGAGTCTCTTAACTTATGGTGTCCAGAACCTGACCGTTGCCTGTAATATGTGTCAGGTTTGTAAGCAAAGAGTCACTGCGCTCAGAAAACATTTTCCCATTCATTCCCTTTATTATAAATCAATCTAAGCTGATATTGTGATTCTATGTTTGTTAGTAGTGCTGAGCCCTAGAATGATGGTTGGATTTGCAGAGGCAAGTTTCATCTCTGATGATGTCTGCAACACGTTTTAAATGGCTCTTAAGGTTTTAAACTTTTAAAAGGTTCCTCAGACGCCTAATTAGCGAAAGTTTCTTGTGAGAACCGTTTAGCTAATGATTCTTTACAGAAAGTGATACGGTTCTTCTGTTGCGTCATGCAGAGAATAGTGCCTTTCTGGCACCGTTATTTTTAGGAGTGTAGGTCATTATGTATTACTAAAAATACATTACTGCCGCCTGTACTTATAAATGTTTAATGAGACTAATGTAAGTTGTCACTAATTGTTCTGCATGACTCTTAATGGACATTAAAGCAGCTGTATATAAATATTAGAGCAGTGATTGCTTACATTACAGTGGAAGTTAGCTTAGGGTATGTAGTAACACAGTCGATCTGAAATCTGATTGTATGCTCAGTAGCCTGTGCACTTTTTGTAAACACTTTAGGAGTGTTTGGATTGGCAGCACAGTTCTGCTTCTCATTGAAATGCACAGAAAGAAGTTGTTTGCTGATATAGTGTGTGCGCGTGTGAGATCCAAGTTTTTGGTCTTTTGCATTCCTGAAATATCAGCAAGCCCACTTGGTGCTGATGCCCTGTTTCGTCAGTAATGGTGTAGGAATGTGGGCCCACCTGTGTTTGGCAAAGATCTTGACCATCGACACCAGTCTTGGAGCTAAAATGTGTTATCATGGTAATAAAAGGCCATGTAATTTTGTATGAGAGGAAAATACAGACTTGTTAGTTAATCAGCAAAAAGCTTGGAGAAAGTGAGTTTTTCTTACGAACTGTGCAAAAATGAATGTACTGTCATTTCTATATTCATTTGTAGTCATGCAAACAATGGTAAACCAGTAACATTCCCACATTTTACACCTACATTAATGGCATTTAGCTGATGCTCTTATCCAACACGACGTACATCCGTGCTCAAGTAATCCACATTTTTTCTTTATAGTTACTGCCAGCTAAGTACACCTCAACAACTCCTGTCAAAGAAATCAGAGGTTAAGGCAAAAGTAAGGAAGGCAGGAGTAAGTTTTATTTGTTTAATTTTTTAAGTGACAATGGGAAAGAAGTAAGAAATGAGCAGAAACAAGAGGCATAGTTGGTCACCAAGGTGCTCTTTGAAGACGGATCTGATGGGAAGTGGTTCATTCCACCACTGGGTGGCCAAGACTGAGAAGAGTCTTGACGCATGTCTTCCTTTTCTTTTCAGCAACCAAGGTACAAGACAAGCACTGCTTGAAGTCCTGTGAGGACGAGACGCTGCTTGATCAGTGCTGATATGTATGGGGTTGTAGGCCCATTAATATCACACGTAGGGTGACATGATCTACATTAGTAGTACCTGCAATAGATGAAAGTGTTGCAGCTGATGAACTGTGCTGGTTGAACGCCCTCCGCGTTTCATACACCGAACAAAACAGTGTCATGTTTAGTGTTTTTATAATTAACACTACTATTCAAGTGTTATATAGTCTACTCATGAATGTTCCTGGAAAGCACATTCAATCTGTCATTCAGTGTGCTTTACAGGAATAGAACATTATTATTATTAAAAATAATAGAAAGTGAAAGAAGAATTAATAAAATTGCAATGGAAATGCTGATATTTAAAAGAAGGCCGAGGATAATGGTGCATGTTTAGCAGCCTTGTAAAGATACATTTGGTGCAGATCTGTCTATCAGGATCAGTTTGTTCCAGCAGCAAGCAGCACAGTGACTAAACGCCGTTTCACAATGTTTCGTTTCGGCTCCTTTCACCACTAGCTGACCAACTGCAGATCTAAGAGACCTGCCAGGAATACATACTTCAAACATATAGACGTTTGTCTTCTGTGGGAACAAATAATATTGATTTTCATTTATTATTGTCATCTCAAAGGTGAAATAAAGGAGGATCCCTTTATTTCTTCCCAGACTTGTCAATTAATTCTAGTTTTTCACTGATCAGCAAGGACCTTATTTAAAGCTGTTTTAAGTCTTGAATTGTATGCTTCTCTTTCTTTTCTTTTTTTTTTTGCTAGTCATCAAGTAGACGAGCTTAAAATGTCAAATCAATGTGACTGTATACAGTGCACTACAGGTTAATCCAGTCCACCTCAGAAATGAGCTGTGCTGTTTTACAATAGAGGAGTACACGGAAGTGGCCCCCTGGAGATTCTGCTCCTAAATCACATTTGCCTGGCTTTTAAGTGAGCAATACTGGAATAAACCGAGTATTCACCCCCTCTACCCATATTCCCCTAAGGCTTTTTATTCCCTCTGGTTTTTTTTGTCTTTACTACCTTTTATTTCATTTCATCACTTTGAATTCCACTCAGGATATTGTTGGACGTTACCATGGTCAAAACGAGTTCCTGACTAAATCTTAAGAATCTAGTCTTGTCCTTGTGAAAATAAGTAGCTTCATTCTCACGTTGTCTTTTTCAGGGCCTGCACCAGAGGATCTGGGCCGTCCTGTGACGGAGGACGAGGTTTTTTTTTCTTTTTTCTTTTTTTTTTCTCATAAGTTGGAACTGAGTAAAGGAGTTAAAGATGCCGAAACCGGTAAGTATTTTTACCAAGTATTTACCAAAATCTGCACTCATGAGTAGCTATATGTATCTAAATGTGTGCGGTTTGCAAAGTGGGCATTAGAGCTGCACAATATTGTAATAGTCATTTGCCTTTTCAGTTGTAATGTTACAATATGTAACGGAGTTATCTAACTATTTTCTTTATTAATGTGTTCTGTAATTTTTCCAGATGTTTGGATGAAGTTACTCATAATAAAATCCAACAAAAGTAAATAAATCGAACATAGTTAATGTAAACCATGTCATTTTATTGATGTGGCTTTTAAGGAATTGCAAGCCATAGCAAAATCCCAATACTAGTCTTGAGTTCATATTATTCAGCTCTAGTGGTCATTGGACTAGACATGCTCATTTTCCACATTTGGTTCTTGGAGAGACCTGGTGACTATCAGGCGTAGAGTCTGTCTGTGGGACAGTTCTCTTTTATTAAGGGGTAAATATATTGTTTTATAAACTGTGGTCCAAATCGTTCTGTACCGCGTTTATAGAACAGCCAAGAAAATCTCAAGGCTGCTGCAAAATGATCAGTTTACATGGATCTCGTGAGGGCGGCACAATGAGATGTTAGAAAATGTTTTGTGCTGGTTACCCAGATTCAGGAAATATCTTTCTGCATGGAGAAGATTTGCCAGACCGCCTTTAGCCAAAAACACCGGGAAGATTTATGCATTTAAATAAGGCCATGCAATTGGTCTGCGGGGCGTCTGAAGCACAAGGTAAAGGAACTCGGAATGTTGAAAGGCTTGAAGGGTAGTCTAATGTAGATTTACACATCTTAATCTCTTTGGGTGTGGATTTGATTCTTCATTTTGTGAATTAAATTGCTCGTTTTCCATTTGTTGAATGTTAAAGATAATGAACAGGTTGTGAAAATAAATACTGTATTGTGGAGATTAAAACTTAATACTGTTTAGTGTTCTATAGAGCCAAGGTCCCCACCGTAATCGGTGTTCACTCATTCTGCATCATCCCCATGCAGAAAAATGTGCACACCAGTTCTAAGATATTCTGATGGTTTATCCAAGAGCTCTTTTTGTCTGCTGTTGGAAGTACGCTTTGTTTGGAACTCGCACTTACGTGTCGCCGTCAACCTGTGACTACAAACACATACAATTATAATCTTCGCCAGGGTGTCAGGAGCTTAGGTTCATCCCATCCAAACATCTTCCTGTCATGGTTGACTGGTCACCTACTGAGGTTTTAACAATTCGATTTGACTAAAAGGGAACAAGCATTAGTAGAGATCCTGGGGGGAGGGGCGGGACCACCGAGGGTAGCGCATTGACTTTGGCACTAGTTGCCGTTGACAGACACCGTTGTCTAAACTAACAAAGTTGCCAGACTTGTCGTATAATGATGATAACTGGCCATAAAGATAAGCATTAGAAGCAAACATTGACAGTTACTGATAACACTGATTGTTTTCCATGTGTAATCAGTACCTGCAATGCTTAATTGATAACCTCAATGATAAGAGAGAGCCAGATCTTACTGAGTGGAGTAACTGAATTACACTACAGCTCTAACCACGAAAACCAGCTGAGGTGTATCCGACTCATCACAACGCATCAGGCCTGTCATGAAGAGTCTGCCTTATTTACAGGAATCACTTTAGCTTCTTTCACTTGGTTTCTTTTAGACATGTGCTTTTGTCTCAGTTCAGATGTAAATTTAATTTGCTTTTTGTTGTGACATAAACATATGATTATGAAAGCAGCTATGAAAAAAATGATTGCAGTCAGGTCAGATCATGTTGATTGAGCAGTTATGCAACTGTGACCGGCCTAAGCATGTTTGCGTAAGTTGAATGGTGAAGAAAATGTCATGCTTTATTTCTTTTTTTTTTGTTAGAGAGATTTGGGCCAGTTCTAGGATGGTTTTTTTTTTTTAAATCAAATTATATTTTGTGATGGCTTTAGGTAAAGGTTGACAACAGAGCAGAAACATATCCCACAGGAACCTGTGTTTGTGCGTTTGCAGACATGTTTACACAGTGTTTGGTTGCAGAACTTCAGTGAACCTTGTTTTTCAGTGTCTGAGTGTTTTTAAAATAGGTTCACGTAAAACCAGAACTGGAGTTAAAAAAAAAACAAAACAAAATACACATTTGTCATGTTAGCAATAGGACTACACAAGATACCTAGTGCTAGTCTTCATTGCTGTATTAGTCTCTGCTCTACTGACATTACCGAAGGTTGCAATATGGAAATTAGTTTTCCGATGAATTCTGGAATACTCAGTATTCTAATGATACAAGGTCTCCATGCAATCCAACAAACGTCTAAGTATTTTAATCTTCAACAATTAAAGTTGTTGGTGAATCAGTGCATAAACAAGTGGAGCGTTAACTGCTGTAGACACAATAAGGAGATGTATTTAAATTATTTGGTTTTGTGACCTCACTAAAACCTATGATTTGAAAACAAGCTATTTTCCAATTCTGGACTAATGATGAGAAACATTTGAAACGAGGCCATTGGCCATGATTTGACCCCTCAAATGTTTTGAAAGGCGTTAGAATTGCAAAATGTAGCGGTAAAATCGCAGTACTGATATTTTTTAAGTATGCTCCAGCTTTAGTTAAGAACACATTTATCGTATTGCCCAAAGAGAAGCTGAAGTGCTTGTTTGTGGGTGTGTCTGTTTGTGTAATGAAATAAAATGCACACATTTACATACATACTCCTCCCTCGGTAACTTACTCTGCTGCTCCAGGCTGTTCCCCGACACTGCGGCTGTTGTGTCATCCCAGTAGAGCCAAGAGTCGACCAGGGCCTTCAGCCATGGCCAAGTTAAACATACAGAGCCGAGCGCTCTGTCTGTTATCTATCCAAATTCTAGCTATGCTCATTTGTGTTCTCATGAAAAGAAAATAACCCTCACTGCAATTTCTCTCATCTGCTTTTGGTTCTTATGTTCAGTCGTGCAACTGTTTACACTAAATATTCAGGCTGGTTCTCAGGGCTTGATTTATGCTCTGGTTTCCAGGCACTGACAAACACTCGAAGGAGCTCTGTGAGGGGGGTATTCTCCCCTGCCAGCATGGCAGACTTGCTAAAGAGAGCCGGAGTTGTGTGTTCCCTATTAAAACTGAGGACACTGCGGTACAGAAAGAGCAGCATTTTCAGGCGCAGTTCACAAGGGAATGAAGTCAAACAAGTTGATTATTTTAAATGGTATTTTAAATGTAGTCAGTCGTCCAAGACTTGTTTGGTGCCTGACTACATGTAGGAGTCAGCAGTGTGATTAAAAACTACTTGCCTGAAGCTTCATATTACATGTGCTGACTGACTGTGGGTAGTTAAGAAATTTCAAATTGATTTTCTGAGGTACTTTCATATACCGTACAAAATACTGCTATAAAAACTGAAGTTTTTGTATTAAAATCTCTGTACAATTATGTCAGATTTGTAAGCAAGACTAATTATGCACTCTCTAATGAAACATGCATTTGGTCGTAGTTCAAGGTCATGGAGGATATTCACACTGGTCAAAAAGGTATTCTGTGTCAAAATGAATCATGAGATTTTTAGTCCTATTGTCCAACCTCTCCATTTTTATTATTACTTTTATTTATTATTTGCTGTCTCACTCTGGTCCTTGCTGTGTGTTGTACATTCAGGAGAAAAAAGACCTTGGAATGAAGTTTGTTAGTTTGTGTTTGAGGGTCTTTTACTAACCATTGTTGAGGCTTGTTGCATTTTTCAGCTTAATGCCATTTTGACAGACGTGCCTCGTTTGTAGTGAGTAATTTGTAAGCTACACTGTTTACAACAGAAAACATTAATGGCTGAGTGGTAAAGTATGTTGTATGATACTGTTTTACATGGTTAAACGTTTAAAAAATTTAGTCTTTCATGCAAATCAAATTTGATTTAATTCATTATTGTTTTTAAATTAACTGAAATTCCTACTTCTGTTTAGTTGTCATTGTCAAATTGTGATGAGTCATGAATTTGGTACAATACCCTTCCATGAAACCGAAAAGTAACATTTTTCTCTTGATCTTTTATTTTCTATCCCATGGATTACATGTTAGTTTGTCAGCACTGTTTGTCTATATTTGTTTTGCGGAAATCATGGGAGGAGTTTGTCCACCACAGCCTCTGCTCCTCTGAGAAGGCTTTATACTAGATGTTGAAGCATTTCTGTGAGGATTTGTTTGCCTTCAACCCCTAGAGCATTAGAGAGGTCTGGTACTGATGTTGAGTGATGAGTTCAGGCATTGGGGACATGGTGGGTTTTCCTACCAAGGTGGGATTCCAGATTTGCATGGTGCTAATTGGCATACATGAGCTTCCATTACACATTGGCTGCATTAACATCGAAGATCCAGTGCGAATCAAACTAAGCAAGTCCTGGACGATAAGCATCTCAAGGGGAAAATAGATTTTTTTTAATTTGCCAAACCATTGCATTTAGAAGCAGATCCGTATTGCAGAGGGTAGAGTTGTTTTCCAGAGGTAGTGGATGTGGCGAGCTAAAGTGTACGATACGGTGGCAGGGTATCTAGCCAAACCTTGCACACACTTTCCTCTCCCTCTCTTGGTTTATTGGACAGTTGTCTGGAAAACAACCGTCATACGGGATCTTCATTAATAGGAACTGGAAAATGGGCACACAAACACACTTCTCCTGGCAGTGTGACGCAACACACTACGGATGTGAACTTGCCGTATAGATAGAATTTTAATTATTGTAATGATTCATCTTCACTGTGGGGATTCTTGCGTAATTTCAATTGCTCAACCTGGCAGTTTGCCTGCATAGCAGACAAGTTTAGACTCGGATAAAACAAAGCTACAATAAAAGTGTGGAGTCTTTTGTAAGGTTTGACCTCCTGTTCTTGAACTAGGATGAACTGATAAACTCAACTTTTTTTCTACATGTGAATTTCTGAGGCTGTGGTGGGGCAGTTTGAAAAGCCTAAACATGTTTCTGTTTAAAAGAAGTTATTTAATTGTGCATTTTAAGCTTGGACTGAAGTTTACTTGCAATACAAGAAGGTTCTTTCAGCTGAAATTACAGAAGCTATATTACCGACAGCTACTTGTTATTTAAGTCCTCTGATCATAAAACTTGGCATTTCTACAGACTGTACGATTGTGTGATTTCATTACAGATCGCATTGTGCTGCATGGATCTAATAAACTTACGACATGCATAAGTTATATGATGGTGTGTGTATGAAGGAATATAGCTGTACAATGACACCTGTTGAATCGTAAGCTATGACACAAGACAGTATAGATGAATAAAACGTTCTGCCTTAACAGTTAGAGGATGCGTCGGATAAAACAGCCCTCTGCAGTGTCTCAGAGGTTGTAGCAGCACACGCTGTGAGGTTGCCTTACATTTATGATAATTTTTTTGTTAGAAAATAATAATCACAGGCTGTGGATGACCGTCGTGACAACGGTCATTTTTGAACCCCTCTCTCAGTGCGACGTAGGACCACCGCTTAGGAGCCTTTATAGGCTTCATGGGAAACGGTATGAGTCACAATATTAAAAGTTGCTTAACAAAAACAGTAATGTAAACTAGTTTCTTAACAATACTTGTCTTTAGTGTGGTAAGGAGGAAAATTGTCATTAGAAGTTAACAGACAGCTACCTGCTCCAGTACAGTTTAAATGA